>BQKZ01005722.1:0-12488 GCA_036244855.1 Temnopleurus reevesii | reverse complement strand
ATTGCGTTTGCCGAGGTGGTGACTGTACTACATGTGAGCTGTAGAGGGCCGGAATAAGATGGAGCAATCATGCTCATTATCCATTGTTATCAAAAAGCACTGCCGGTAGACTGTCTTCCTTTGAGATTTTTTGTTTTGATAAGAAGATCATAATGTGTGAAAATGTCTTTAAAGGGGAATTACACCCAGACAACAATATATCGTCAGTAAATGAAGGAAAATCAGATGAACAAACTGTGAAAATTTGAGCAAAATCGAATAATCCGTTCAAAAGTTATGAATTTTCAAAGTATCATTTCCATGTGTGTTGGGCATCCTTGAATTGACATGCGTATAGCTAATTAGTATAATCTGTGATGTCATACATGGAGAACTTCTCATTCCCTTTGTATATAAATTTATTGAAAATGGATCAATGTCATATTTCAAATGAGGAATAACCACCGTTCTTTCTGGAATGCTTGCAGAATTGATGTGGCTATAATATATCTAACCAAAAAAATAAAATTCTCTCTATTTTTCTGGAAAAAGGGGAAAATGTAAAATTTTGTGTACAAAGTGAATTGAGAGCTCTCTATGTTGGCAGCCATTTTGTGCTTGTCCGTTGGCCAATTTAAGGAGCCCATGAGGGTTGTAAATCAAACTTTCATAACTCAAATTCATAACTTTTGAATGAACTTTTTAATGTCTGAGTGTAGTTCCCCTTTAAGTAAATACGACGAGTTATTTTAATGCGTATATAAACTCACGGGATCTGTCTCCCCTTGCTGGTCGTAGAAAGACACCTCATACCATGTTGCAATCACAACTACTTGTGCCCTGAAGTTAACGTTACTCCTAAAGTACGCTCGTACATCGTCCGTCGCTCTGTCTAATATACTAGGTTCCGTTGTAACGCGGTAATACACGTTACCATTGTCACTACCTGCGATGTATACGTCAGACCAAAAGGGGAGAATGGAGCTTGGTTGCTCGTTGGCGTTTCCATCGTTGTCCTGTATAGATGGAATGAATGATAACAACATGTAATGATGATGATGATAATGATGATGATGATGATGATGACGATGGTGATGAATAAGAAAAATAGAAATAAGAACAATACCATATGATAAGATTGATAAAGGTCGACTCGCACCTTTGCGCTTTCAACCTGCGTCGGCCCAGCGTTTATTGATAATCAAAAAACGCTCACTGCGAGCACAGTATGCAGTCATGGCAGTGGACTGACGTTCGGTGTGCGCGCCTTTGGCGCAAGTCGAGCGGCAGTCCACCTCCTTATCTGCGTACACTATGCGCTCAAATCACGTTTTTAGTAATCATTTCGAGAAAGCTGGGCAAACGCTGGCTAAAAATGTAAAGGTGCGTGTCAGCATTAACGGTTGGCTAAATAGATTTTCCTCGATCACCCTCTTTAGTATAGTTATATTAATTAAAAGCAACAAATGATTTATAGTAATAATTTTGATTATGTTTGATTATGTTTATAATACGTATTGTGAATAACATTAAGTGCTTAACAAATTTTACTTGTTTTAGGCACATTTTTAACCATGGTGGAGGATTTTGTAACATATGCTTAGGCATATTCGTATGTGAATATTCATTGTATATTTACTTTATAAGTACTACACACTAAGAAAAAAGGTGAACCTGTGCACATTTTTCGTAAAAAGGGAGTAATATAACTTTAAGAAATGGGGTAGAAATAAGCCAAATCAGATGCTGATAATAAAATACATGATACACAAAGAATCCCCGAATCTCTCTATTACCTGATAACTGGTCTAAATTAAAGGAATGTTTGTTTCATCGCACAACACATGTTGTCATTATATTTATTATTTACAACTGCCATTCAGATCGTTTCATTGTTTTCAAACAAATCAATGCCAAAAGTCCGATTCTAAATTCGGGAGACTTCTTGTACATTCTGGTCATTCGTGACAATAGCTAAATAAATTGTATTCTAATGATAAGTCTTACCGTGTCGTAATAATATGGTATATTTCTTTGTATTTTACTGGTTGGTTCCACGAAGACGGCGTCATCAAAAGACAGCACTCCATTTTCGCATATCTAAAGAAGAAAAATTGTGATAATTATAATCATTAGCAGGGCATACATTGAAGCCATTAACATCAGTATATTGCAAAAGTTTAAGACCACCTGTTTGGAATTTGGAATTTATTCATTTGAACGTCATTGACATGTACAGCCAACATTTTGTTCTGATTGGAATTTGGAATTTGGAATTTATTCATTTGAACGTCATTGACATGTACAGCCAACATTTTGTTCTGATTGCACTTGCCTCTATGCAGTCATCTTTACTAAAAAGGGGTTTACTCACAAATGTGTGCAAGTTGGTCCTTAATTTTCTGCTCAATGATTAAAACTAAAGTTCATGTTAATATCAGTTTTCTTGTTTTAAAGAGAGATGCCTCCAATTTTCAGAAAGAGCTTATGTGATCTCTCTCTCTCACAATGATTTGATTCTCGACATTGCTTTAATCACGTGCATGCCTGATGGAATGGGGATCATTGTGTGAGATCTCACAAAATCTTTCCAAGAGATCAAAGTAATTTGTCTTTTCCACGGTTTCATTGATAGTCTGAGCATTACAACTTGCTGTTTAAGCAGTGAATTTGAGCAAATGTCACCCAAAGATGTCGGTAAAACTTTTCTGATTCCACAAGATAATGTGTACAGGTTATTACAAATATGAAAAATGGTCTTAAACTTTTGCAAATGACTGTGGTTCGGAAATCTAGGTCTAACACTAAATAAACCGTTTTCCGCAAAATCATATCGAACGCCAATTCCATGCTCCTTTGTAATCCTACTGAACTCAGAATCCGTATGAATGTAAATAAGCAAATAGGGGATCTACTCATCGGGGTCCGCTCGCTATTCTTAAGGACCGCTATTCATAACCAAAAATTATTCATAAGGACCGCTATTCATAAGGGCCATTGTTCATGAGGATCGCCATTCATAATAACTCATAAGGGTCACTATTCATAAGGGTCCCTATTCATAAAAACAAAAAGAGGTTCGCTATTCATAATGGTCATTATTCATGAGGGTTGTTATTCCTAATTGAAGAAGAGGATCGTTATTCATAAAAAGACATAAGGGTCGTTATTCATAAGAATCTATATTCATAAGGGTCACTAATCATAATCAGAGAAGAGGGTCGCTATTCATAATCAGAAAATGGGGTCGTTATTCATAATACGGAAAAGGGTCGCTATTCATAATACCAAATTAGGGTCGCTATTCATAAGGGTCCCTATTCATAAAACAAAAAGAGGTTCGCTATTCATAAAGGTCATTATTCATGAGGGTTGTTATTCCTTATTGAAGAAGAGGATCGTTATTCATAAAAAGACATAAGGGTCGTTATTCATAAGAATGAATGAATAGCAACCCTATATCCCGACTATGAATAGCGAACTTCTTCTGCGATTATGAATATCGACCCTTATGAACAATGGCCTTTATGAATAGCGATCCTATTTTCCCATTATGAATAGAGACCCTCTTCTCCTATTATGAAAAGCGACCTTTATGAATAACGACCTATATTTGTTATTATGGATAGCGAACCTCTTTCTGAATTATGTATAGCGACCCTTATGAGTTATATAGATAGCGGTCCTTGTGTATAGTGACCCTTTTGTATTGTTATGAATAGTGACCATCTTTTCCTATTATGAATAGCGATCCTTATGAATAATTGTCCTTATGCCTTTATGAATAGTGACCCTCTTTTCACTTTATGAATAGCGACCCTTCGGGTATAGGAATGTACATGTTATGAATAGCGGTACTTATGAGTCATTGATCCTTATGAATAGCAATCCTTATGAATAGCGAGCTTACCCCTACTCATCTATAATGAAGATATGCTATAGTTTAGGTTGTGAGGAAATCACATTTTTGATAAAATATAACATTTTACAACATGGATATGAATATAATAATTGATCAGTCGTGCACCTATGACGTCATAAATTGCCAATTTGTCAAAATGTGATATACAAATCATATTCTTTTGACCTAAGGCCCCGGTCACATAGGACACCGGAAGCTGCTTCCGAACAAAGAGTCGTGTAGACTCGCAATGCTTCCGAGGCCCTATGTGACCGGGGCTTATGATACCCATTAAAGTTACACACATTTGATACTTACAAATAATGTACTATGGTACCTTTCACCGAAAGGGAACGCTCTTTCCAACTCTATTCTCTCCGCGACATCGTTACTACTTGGGAACGTTGCGTCACCATTTTGAGGACCAAATGGGTAGAATTCTATATGAACAAAATAAAGAGAAAACAGGGAGTGATGATGCATGTAATATAATATATTAAAAAAGGTAACTTGATGACAAAATAATGATATAATTTTCTCAGTCAATTTGCTAATGTTATCAACGTATTTATTGCACTGATCGATGTTATTTTTAATCGACTTGAATTGAATTAAATTTCCCCATATCCATTTACGTTTCCTATGCATTCGACGTAAAATTAGAATTGCACATTTCTTATGGAATAGTTTGAAATTGATTGGGAAAACCTATAACAAAAATAGCCATTTTTGATATACTAATGAATATGATAGTGATGGTTGCCACTTTATCATTATCATAGTAAGGATAAAATGATAACGGCGGTATTCTAAGAACAGAATTTGATCTAAATCATTACTAAAACCAAAACAAGCGTCGTGGCGTAGTTATTTAGACTCCTGCCTTTCATGCAGAGGTCCGTGGTTCGAGTACCACCCATTGCGTTAATTTCCTTCAGCAAGAAAGTCAGCCACGTTGTGCTGCACACAACCCAGGTGAGGTAAATGGGTACCTCGCATGAATATTTAGTCTTTGAAATACCATAATCATTATCAGCTGCTACAATGTGAGCCCTTCAATAATACTTGTTGGGAGTTGGGAGTTCTTGAACTGAAAGATAAACCACAGCACTGATTAGGACATTGAAATCTGTGAGACATTATTTTGAGTAATTCGAGCGCCATGAGCGCCCAACTGAGGCGGAGACCGGCGCTATACAAGAGACCATCATCATCATCATCATCATCACTAATTGTTGACAGAGGCGTTTTCTTCTTTATCATAAATCATAATTGTTAATTACTAGGGTACAACAGATTCCCTTCTGCATATGTCAAACCGATCCAATTTTATCTTCATGTGGCCCAGGCTTAATTACAGCGTCCATTCATAAGCAAACTTTGGACTGATCTGCGTGGAAAAACAAATAGTTGTCCAAAGCTTAATCGTTTTAGATAAATCGTTGGTGTAATTTTCAAATTCTACCTGATTATTTTCATTCCATGGTGATTTCAACATATTACAAGGTTTAATCAAACGATAGTGCTATATTTCCTCTACATTTCAGCTTAGCTCGAGCCTGCGTCACACCTTTGCGTGTGTAGCCTGCGTCGGCCTAGCGTTTTTGGAAATTAAAAACGCACCCTTGATGGACAGCATGCGCAGATCAGACGGTGGACTGACGTTCGGCTTGCGCTCAACGAGCGTGCGACGAGCGTCAGCCCACCGCATGATCTATGTCTTTGTGCGTGAAGGGAGCGTTTCTAACTTCCAAAACACGCTGGGCCGACGCAGGCTAAAAACGCAAAGGTGTGACGCAAGCTTAAGTTACGTCTGAGTGAGAAATGTTTAACAGCTCTCTAGAAATTCCAATCCATTCTGTAGATTTTTGTGGCATTCCGATCTGATGAGTATAGTATGACTCAAAACGTAAAGTTAATATACACTCTAAAAACAGTTCAGCAAAGGGTTACCCAACACTGGGCAACATAATGTCTGTACAAGTATTGGTTTGATTAACTGTGACCATAAGTTAAACATAATACTTTTTTTACAGAATGTCGTTCAGTGCTGAGCATACTTGCCCAACGTTTTCTAATTGTAAGCTCTCAGAGACGTAGATAGGATCTTTTTGAAGGAATACGAATTGCCGCCTATTGAGCCACAGAGAGATGAAAAATATGATTTGTTCTCATGTGGGTGCAAAATAGGGGGTCAACCTCGTGGACACCCCCCCCCCCCCCCCGTGTCATCACAATTGCTTGCCATGCATTTCAATACGAAATGGTTTGCAACTATGCTAAACCGTCAACTTTAACAAACTCGGAGATAAGTAACACAATTGTTCTGAGTCTATTGAGTATATCTTGCAATGTTCCGGTACTATAGCTTTACATACATGACATAAGAAGCAACATGTAGGATGACCTGATGAAAAGTGGACCATCTCCCAATAACTTCTTTAATATCTTTTTTTTTTATTACATGTGTTAAAGAGAAACCGCTCAGTTCGGATCTTTTCAATCCCAACTTCAACATGTGATTACATATGTGATTACAATACAACAATCTGTTTATGCTTTATATGTGTAGATACTATACGACTTACAGCGCAGCCTAAAACAGCCGAATATATATAGCATGTATGCCATATTAGTGAAAGCTATTTCTCACGGGGGAAGGGGGCAGCCTTTTGAACAAGCCTCACGTCTTTGCTGGCCTCCATTTTTTCATTTATTTTGTTACCATTATTATTCATTTGATTTGATTTGATTTGATTTGAATTTAATTTGATAATGTAAACACTCTTTGCTCTCTGTTTTTTCCAAACAGTTTGAAGTTGGACATTTCAGATTTATTCATTTAACTTAATTGACCTTATAAAGATACAACTCTACACATGAATGGTGATTTATTATGGATCGCATATGAGAAACATTTATAAACTAAAACAATCATATTCCTCCATCGAATCTAATTTAATCGCGTCGTTTTAAAAATTACGTTTATTCATGCATCTGAACACAGTCATAATAATTTGAAAAATTGTTTTGCATTCATTCAGTATCCATAAGAAGTAATAATATATCATTAGAATTTGAACAGAAATCAGATAAATTAGTATGTCTTACGGCGCAACACATATGAGTACAATGCAGAATGATGTATTTTCCAGATAATTATATCACATCTTCATACGAATTTGTAGTTTTTGATAAAAAGGTCCTTTAAATGTTATTTAATCATTCTTTTTTTTTACTTGTTGTACAAATTTTGCTCCAAATAATTAAATTTGCTCGTCTGCTTCTGTAAATCTCTTTTACATAAATGTACGCATTGTGTAATACACAGAAATGAAAGATATAATACGGTAATGGCAATTACCCGCATGGTCTGTATATGATCGCATTTATAGTCCATCAATTTCTCCTCTTTTTGTTACAGAAATTTTGAGTTAGCTAAGAAAACATTGGGGTTGTATCTAATTCTGTTCTACTTATTTTCTTTTATGTTGACCTCAAATTCACTTGTATACATTATAAATTCACTTAATCGATTTATATTTTTCTCTTTGTATTTCTAATGAAACATACTACAAATATATAAAGATTTATTTATCTATTTATTACGTTTTACTTTAACAGGGTAGCCCCATCGGTAATCAAAGTAGTGTTCTAATTGGGGGCTCTGTATAATAGGAAATACAGTATATACATCAAACACACATTTACATGAAAGAAATGCTTACATTCTTCAACATTACATAAACATAACACATAACATAAGTTAACATAAACCGTAGATGGATAACACTTTTAACAAAAGGAGCATAAAGAGCGTATCGTTGAAATTTAAGGTTGAATTCGGAAAAACAAAGATCGACAAAGATGACCTAATCAATAGAAAATTATACTTACTATCGATTTGTGTTGGATTTTGTGAATACACTGACGAGGCAAGACATAAAATCAATAGAAGTCGAGTACAAAATGAGTTTTTTCTCTTCATTCCAATCATGATAATAGAGTAGTATTTCGCTTCGATTTGAAAGACAAGTCCGTGGATAAAAATAATCCGAGTTTTGTTTCACCTCAACATCCTTAAAAAAAGGTATCCTTGTTTATCCAGAAAAAGGTTCAATTGAAACAATAGTTCGAGTAAAATCCTGGCTCGCCGTGGATAAATCAGAAAAAAATGCACCCTGAAAATTAATTGATGCAAAAAATACCCAGACGGCCTAGATTTGAATTTGATCGGTTACGCTTCGATCATGGAGAAAATGATGAGAGAAGGAGAAGAGCCTGAGAAAATGGCGGCAAACAACCGCTCGGGTTAGAGTGCACGGAAAATCGGACTTTGCTTGATTAGCAAACAATTTTCAATTTTTATGATGATAAGTTTGATTGCTCTTCCGTGTGCAAGGGTGTGTAGGTTCAGCAGATATCCTTTTAGCATGTTTCTCACATTGAGATGTACGCCTTGGTTTGGGTTATACCATGTTGGTGATGGGGTGTTTGCTTACCAGGGCGTGCAGCGGGTTAATGAGTAACCCGGGTGTATGGAGTGCCGACTGTGTTTATGAGGCTGACTCATGCTAATTTTGGTATGTTTGGAGAATGCCTGCGGACTGTGAGTAAAGATGCGCTGGCGCCCAACAAGAGTTTCCGGTTCAAAATGATGTTAATGAGATTCTTGTTTGATAAGATTTGATTTAATCAAATGAATAAATTAAATCAATTAGTCATTAAAACAAATCAATTTAATCATTATTATATTTTTTATATCCTCTATCACAAAAACATTCAAAATTATTACATAAAATCTTCTATCTACAAATTATTATTTATGCTTTGATTATGTTTCGTATTTGTTTTGTATATTTCCTTGATTTGTTGAAAAATAACATTATATTGTTTTATATTGTTTTGTATATACATGTATCATTCATATGGAGATGACAAATAAAATTTGAAATTGAATTGAAAATTGAATTAATGATGTTGTATTAAAACTTGGTATTGTTCAATTTGGTCGGATGAAACACTTGTGTACAATTCTGCTTCAAAGCCAGCTTCGTGACAAACTTCTACCTGTGCATTGTGATTATGGCAGCAAATCCTTTCTAATTACCATTATCTCAATAATGATGACGTTGTTTGATTGTTTTAGATAATTTAGTTATCAATAAAAGGTATCTTTGACACAAAGAAGTTTATAAATTAGTGTCACGACGACCCATAATGGCAATAGAAATGCTTTTGATTTGTAAACGAGTGCCATGATACTCTGGGCGAAAAAAAATCACAACATCCGGCGGGATTCGAACTCGTGACCTGTTGGTTACCATGCCTAAAAGGCGGGGGTGCTCGAGGGTTGAGGTTCGAAGCTTATCCCAAGGCAGAAGCGTGTATATATCCAACACAAACTCTGCTCTCTGGATCTGCGCCCTTTCCTTTAATCTCCTTTAGCCTACTTTGTAATATCTATTTGCTCCTTATTCAAGCATTTACTTTCTTATTCTGAATGCTATTTGGTTTGCAATTGAGGGAAATGATGAATATTTCGCTGTGATTGAATTGAATCCCATTATGAGTCATTGACAAACGGGTTCTTGTTGATATCATTTATGTCCCACAACAGAGCAATTTAAACCTCCAAAATATGACATTCCCTATGTTTTGATATTTATTCAAAACACGATATAATCTATTTCGTTAAATTAAGTGTGTCATGGGACAATAGATCGTTCGTCATGTATAAACCATGTAAACTGTGTGAATATTACAACCTCAAGTATATCAAGCCGGGCCAGATTTTACCAGCACCTCGGCAAAGGACCATCGAATTGGAGTTCGACTTAATTTTGCAGAAGTAGTTTATATCGTGTTTCATCGATAAATTAATCGAGGAGAGTACGCGAAAATGAAGCTGGTTTTAATATCTTGTCAGAGTGTTTGCTCTTTACATGTGTCATTGTTAAACAAACAAGGAAAATAGTGTGTGGGCTGGATTACACCCATTAGCTTCGTGTTGAAGACATTCGAATCATTAAAACTGCATTAAATTTTGTTTTGTTCTTTGAAAACCCAAGGGCCGACTCACACCTTTGCGTTTTAAAGCCCAAGTATAGTTTTGGTAAAAGCGAATATTTTTATCGCCAAATTTTGTCTTCAAATCTACTTAAAAAGAAACATGATATCATGAACATGTTGTACAAAAGATTGTACGAAAAATTAACAAGTTTTGGAAAAGTTATAACCTAAAGTGTGGAAAATATTTTAGCGTCGTAGCCCCCGACGCGAATTCAATATTTTCTTTTTTGATAAAGGACAGCTTCTCATGAACAGAATTGGATAAAAATTTCAAAATTTATTCTTTATGTATTCCTTTTTAGCATGCTTTAATAAAATCTTGGAAATAATTTTCTATATGCCCGATAAGAAGCAAAATATTGTTATAACCAAGAGAGGGCGCTAAATACGATTTAACGGTCAAATTCAAATTTTCAAAAGAATTCGCTCGTAGAAAATTATGCTATGATCTTGAAATGTGTATACAAACTATATGTCATGGTATATATCCCCAAAATTCACATTTCTTTAATCTTTACCAAAACTATACACGGGCTTTAAGCCTGCGTAGTCCCACCGGTTTTATTTTTTTTAAACGCTCCCTAAATGGACAAAAAAATCAGGCTATACGACGAACTGACGTTCAGCGTACGCTCCCGGAGCGCAAGCCAAAAGTCGGTTCACAGTCCGATCGAGTGTTTGACGCTGGGCATATCCACGCCGAAATCGCAACGGTGTGTGTGAGTCGGCCTTTAATAAGCGTCTAATGATCTGTTTTGTATTATTTTAGACGCCATTCGTTAAGTCATATATTTTGGACATGTTGGATGAAGGACAATTTGGTTGAGGCTGACTCACACCTTTGCGTTTTCAGTCTGCGTCGGCCGAGCATTCTTTAAATTAAAAACTCTCCCTTGACGCACAAATACGCAGGTCATCTAGGTGATTACAAATGCAAAGTTCAGAATGTTAAGAGCTTGTAAATTGGCAAAACAGAAATGTATTATACGCCATGTCATATTTTACATGCCATGGCTGGATTCATATTATTTCTAGTATTTTGTTAACACACACTACCAAGTACCATTTTTTAAATTCATTATTCTATTAATTTATTCATTTTTTCTCTCAGCAGGGTGGTTTCTTCAAGTCGGTGCAACTTACCTGATTTCCAAGAAATCCCTACATTTTAATGATTAATGGGTATTTTATGTACAAGGAAACCCCAAAGTAATGTAGGAATGTTTCCCTTTTTAAGAGTATGTTAATGCTGGACTACACAAGAACTGAAGCTAGAGTTTATTAGCCTATTGGTTGAAGAAGAACGGGTTTTATCATCTCCCCAACTAATTATGTGGCCCAACCTAAAGTTATCATTCTATACCATAATTTAGTGATTCTCATTCTGTACTGAATATGGATAAACCGACGAATGAACTTTAAACTTAACTGGTACGCAAAATCAAAATTTTCTTATTCAAATCAATATATTATTGGCACTGTAATATTTGATGTGATTGAGCAATTTTACTATGGCGAAAACAATTCCTCAATATCTTTTGCTTTATTAAACCCATGGACTTGCGAAAAACTTTGTGCAAGGACTACCCAGTTCCAGTGATCAATGGGTTAAGATTGATTGAATCAAACAAAATCTTGTTCGATTTACTTAAACTGCTGCTTGAACTCTCTATCATATTGGTGAATTGGAATCAAATCGAACTACAAAATCAAACACGGAAAAGGAACCGTTTGGTGTGTGATTGTACCACTTTGGAACGATCTTTTCCTCCCTCTCTGCATAGTTGAATACTCATTCACAGACCACAGAACAAACAAATAGTTTTTCGCGTCATCTTTTGTGTATTCTAAAGTTAATCTTTAACAAGTGTCGAGCATCCCTCGTAAAAGAGATATCAAGAACTTAAATACATTGATTGAGATTTTATCTTATTCTAACTCATGCCTTATGCATTTCAACGTTAAAGTGATTTCTTAACCTAGCGATGAATAATTATGTAGGCGGATACGTACAAGTTGAATAGATGCAGCTTTTAAATCTGTAACTCCCTCTAAAGAAGTTTCCTTTAAAGGGCATACTATGATATAAATCTAACAAAACAAAAATGTACAATTTGGTAAACAATAGATACATGAATAAATGAAGAAATAAATAGATACAATAAATGAATAACGAATAAATAAATAAGTAAGTAAATGAAAAATAAATGAATTACCATATAAACTTATTTAAGTTGGCTTTCAATGGATTCCAAATTGGCCTCGTCTCCTTGCTATTGTATCGTATAATGATGTTGTTCTCTTACTTTTGTTTTTCTAAACAAAAGTCAAGATGCTACGTTACTAACTTTATCTAGAGGGTTTTTTTCTTAAAAAAGCAGTCATACATGGTTTTTTTAAATATTTTTATGCCTTTATTTATTCATTTTTTTTTTGTGGTTGTAGTCTTTTTTCGTTCCGTCTTTCGTTTCTATTTTCTTTCTATATTCTGTATGAAGGTGGCAATGAAGAATCAAGAAGGAATTTATTCATTATT
>BQKZ01005721.1:22755-38037 GCA_036244855.1 Temnopleurus reevesii | reverse complement strand
ATTTGAGGGTATAAAATTTGCAGTTCATTCAATTATAGAAATCTCAAGCCTTAGAAGCAGATTATTGATACCACAAATTCATTTGAATGCCCCCAAAATAATAAAAACGATCTACATGTATAATCTATCTACACAGGTACATGTACATGTATCATGCATTTATTAAAGCAGAATATCCTACTGAATGACAAATTAGAATCACTATATGCCAACAGAGAAACCTTTTCTGAAGGCGTTGCTGCAAGCGGGTAACTTCTCCAGTTGCATTATCAAGCCATGCACTGCGATGGATTATGCAAGGAAAAGTCAGGGATTATTTTCACGGGCTGTAAATTTGCGGTCATCCATTAAACCGCAAATAGGGTGGAAACTGAAAAATTAAACGCCCATGGAAATTTCCGGCTCTACAGTAAATCTCATAATTCCAGAATCATCCAAGGCAATATCATGGTCTTTTTAAAGTAATAGATTAAATGTGGCATTTTTACTCTTCATCATTTCATCATTTCATTAATTCATTATTCAATTTCAAATACATGTAGTATAAGCTATAATTTTCGCTGGGGATTTATTTTAGAGCATTTCGCGACCATTAATTTGCTACCATTTCCACTCACTAAATGCCAATAGTGATCATTCATAATATATGTGTAATTTTATTTTTATATCAGGACATTGATGTAAAACAGTAGATAAATAAAATTTAAATAAAATCTATGTACATTAAAATACTGCCAGTAATTACATGTACTCTACAATTCAACTTTCATCTAGTAGAGTGAGAATTTTTTTTAATGAAATGCCAATGTTTTTCAAAATTTATGAAATTAATCTATTCTTACAGTTGTCTATTTCTCTCTGCGATCTCATGTTCTTCTCGGAAAGCCTCAAGGGCAGCATCCTTAGCAACGTCCTTAGCAACCTCGCGATCCTCTCGCACCGTCCTTCTTCTACTGATGTTCCCGCTGTAGTGGGTTACATCTGAAAGGGGAAGAGAGAATTTCACATTGATTACACTTGCAACAAGTCAAGCAACGTTTTTAGGCAATTCTCACCACCGAAAATAAAAGAACATTTATAACGAATGTAGATGATGTTATGCAGTTTTCACCGTAAACAAGTCAAGTGAGGTCGGTTACTCACTTCCGGATATGGGCATTCATGCATGTACGTTCCATTTACCAGGTTTTACATTGTAGATCGAAAAATTGTGTTTATTTTACACTAAATATTTCTTGATATCAATTAACTATCATTACACCATGGTGAGTTTTTTATGCAGCACTAAGTACCTCTGATGATTGAGGAAAAATCTGCAATTTTCCAAAATAATTGACGTACAGCTTCCCAAACCGGAAGTCACCTGCCCAAACCCAACTGATCAATATTAACGGTATCGTCAGATATCGTTTGATATCACTTATTGCAGATGGTGAGAATTCTAATTCCTCTCATAATCATGTTCTTCGTCAACTAAATGTTCCTCCTACATAGCAGGTCACGTCTGAAAGGGAATGTAAGAATTTCACTGTTTCTTATTACAAGGACAAGGTATCAAACCTTTGAGTCCTACCTAAAGACCTATCTGTTCCCCACTACCCTGTCGTTAGAAGAATAACCAAAGTGTACCATCACTGGGAGTTCTTGGACTGAAAGATAAACCATAGCACTAATTAGGACATTGAAATCTGTGAGACATTATTTTTTGAGTAATCAAGCGCCATGAGCGCCCAGCTGTGGCGGATACCGGCGCTATACAAGAGGCCATCATCATCATCATCATCATCATCAGGTTTGAAATGATTCTACATCCTCTCTCACTGTCTTGCTTCTACGGATGTTGCAAATGTTGTGCGGTCAAATCTGAAAGGGAAAACTGGAATAGTGGTTTCTTTCGCATCCAAAAACTTTCGCGGTTTCCGTTGGTGCCGACTTTTTTGCGTGTGTATAAATTCCGGTCACCCATCATATAAATACATAAAGCATGTGAATGAAATGCAAAGAGTTTGTACATGTATAAAATGATTCTTAATTTTTTTTAACACTCTCCTAATTTACAGTACAATGACCGCACAGGAATTGACCTACGTTACACTATAACGCTATACTCTGTGTGACATCTTTGTGTGTGCGCGATAGCATTGTAACAAGCGACGAGTTTCGGACATTTCCAACATCGGTTCAACATCAAAATGCGAAAATACAACCACTGCGAAAGAAACCACTTTTACAGTAAGTTACAACTTAAGCGATACATTTAAGTCAAACAAATTTACTAAATTATAGTTTTAAAATTGTAAATGCATCACACAAAACTCAAAAGGTCACTAACCCCTATATAATTGTACAATTATGGAGAAAAAAAGTTAATTCCATTGAAACAACAGACCATAAAATAATTTCATCTAGTGAAATAAAAGTATAATGCTGGTAGACCTACATCTTAAGCCGTACAGGCTTACACCAAAGCTCAATTGATAAATGAAATGTGGTAAAACATAATGTGTAGAAGATCAGGGGAATTTTAAACCCTGTATAAATAGGCGGGTTTACTAGTACATCAATTTATTGATGCAAATTTTATGCGTACTCTGTACACCAAAGTTTTTGACAACCCAAAACTTGCCTGTGGCTTGCCTGACATATCAACAAAGTAGTGTACAGTATGCAAACTGGATTCCAAGTATTATAGTCAAATTGTTACTTACAAGATTAAGGAACCCTAGGCAATTATGTTTGACGGCAAGAAACTTGCATAAATTTTAATCGTTTTGTAAACCGGTCTATTTACAAACTAATACACTCATATAAGTATCAGAAAAATACGCCACTGCTATTCTGATGCTCACTTATCACTATTCCGAAGCACAATGGAATTGAATACATCTTTTGTGCATAATATTGATCCAGTTGTCATTCTAACCTTGATATGACATTTACGTTATAAGCAATAAAATTCTATTCGAAGACAAAATTGTAATAAGTACATGTAGTATTAAAATTACTAGAAATGTCCAAACTGTTAACAATTTCAATGTACATGTTGTCCATGTAGTGGACTCTAAAACTATCTAGGACCGTAACCTCACATTTTTTCCAATTGTTGCACACCTCCATTTATCAATCAGGTATTGGAACTACTTTAGCTCATTTTACTTCATGAAAATTGTCCAAGTTTCCTGTTTTTCCAAATTTCCTTAAAAATGTGAATTCCCTGTATTTGGTAAATTTTAAAACTATTTTGGCGCACCTCATGCTGTTATTAACCCCTAAACTGCTGCGGGCCACAAACTTATGTGGCCCAAGAACTTGAAACTAACATACCTAATAAAAATTTGTGTGCATGACAAAAGTATTAAGAACTATTGTACATGAACCACTTTCTCAAACATACATTTGATTTTAGTTGTCAATAGTCATTCAGAACTCTGGGCTGAAAAGAATTCTCCCAAACTTCAGTGGCATTACACAATGAACTGGTATGTTAGGGCATGTATCGAATTCTTTCCGAGCTCATTATTGATACACACAGAGCTTTAGTACAGGGCTTTGAGTTTCACTTCGATTTGACTCCTAATTACATATATTCAAGGTATTGTTTTAGGAAGGATTATTTACTAGAAAAATGTAATATGTTTTGCCATGATATTGTACACTATTTGAGAATATGTTGTGTAAATTCCAGCATCATACCAATAACATTCATAAGAAAAATAAAGGTCAAAGTATTTTATGCTTTTCGTGGAATTTATTGCATCAAGAAAAGTGTTCAGCAGTTTATGGGTTAACACAGGTCAATCCTCAACAATCAGGTATTGGAATTCCCTCTCACGTGCACAATGGAATGGTATGCCCCTCTTGTGCATATTATTGATCCAGTTGTCATTCTGAACTTGATTTGACATTTACATGTACGTCATAAGCAATGAGGCTCTATATTGATCAATATTCAAAGACAAGAGTGTCAAAACATTGTAAATTACTAGAAATGTGAGTAAAATACATGTATACTAGTAAAATATGTTAAACGTAAAACTATTTAGTGGAACCTAACCCTGTATTTTATACACACCAATCTTTAATGGGGGATTGGAATTCCCCTAGCACAATAGATTTGAATGCAACTCTTCAGCATTATATTGATCCGGTTGTCATACTGAACTTGATTTGACATTTACGCCATGAGCAATGAAGCCCTATTGATCAATTTTCAAAGACAAGAGTGTCAAAAGATGGTAAATTACTGTTATGTACAGTGCGCATGGTAAAATAAAACTATTATAAAGGGGAACCTCACTCTCTTATTACCAATTCACACTGATCTTTATCAATCGGGTATTGGAATTCCCTTCTCATAATGGAATTGAATGCACCTCTTGTGCATATTGATCCGGTCAATTGTCATTCTGAACTTGGTTTGAAAGGACCCATTGCAAGCAAATACAAATGAACTACAAATATTACGCATTGCGAGCAATACAAATGAACTGTTATGCATTGCGAGCAAATATATTATGAACTATTAAAGGTAGAAAACTACATTTGCACACATTACGGTTATGCTTATAACTTGTTGTGTACCTCAGATATGCCAAAATAATAACCTCTATGAAGTATTTTGGTTGAATGTAGTCCAGAATATTTAATTCAAATAAAAATCTATTCTATCATAATTCATCTTGACACCAACGGTATCGCGATACTCCTAGCGTATTACGGTACCACACACACACACAACACATAAGAGCACATACAGTCCGCACTTCAATACACTGCCACACCATGCGGAATACGCACCGATAGAGACTCTTGCGCTCTTGGTCAACGAGGGGTTAACAGCTGTTTTAAATTTTGAACGCACAGTACAATCTTTGTGCCTAATTGATTGGTGATAAGTTCTAACATATTAATACTCTTCAACATAACACAACAATCTTGGAAAGTCAAATTTTAGGCTGCAAAAGAAGCATTCTACCTTTAAAGCAGAGTCTGCATTGTAGACATGGGTGTGACATTAATCATGTGGGACTGTTTGTCTGGATGAACAATATAAAGTTCTGGAATTATGTAGTATGTTTATTCATCATTTCTCTGATGCAATATAATAGCATTGACAGGGAATTTACCTCACTTACTGTAATAAGTTGCATGCTTTTTCAATTCACATGTAGTCAAAATGTACTTTTGTATTAAGCTAAGGTTGTGTCGTATTAATTCATGCAGTATGCTTGGATAGTGTAGTATTTATTTGGCTTTGCTCTATTAAGATGATATCAATTGAATGATTTTTGTGTTGGGGAGATAAATAATTGAATAATTCTTGCCTTATCCCAACATGAAAAAACACTGATTGACAGTGCTTTACCGAGAAACTGAGAAAAATATCTCAGGCATTCTCGGGTAGGAATCGATCAATTTATCATCATGAAGATGATATCATTGACTGGGATTTACCCTTTTTAACGTTCTGAATTTTGTTTCAATGTCATCCAAAATATACTGTATTTTGCCAGGTTCATGAGGTTATGTACATTTTTACCATTTTCACATTCTGAATTCTATATTGTTATCCCTATAAATGTATCAACGAGCCATTCTCAATAACTTTAAAAAAATTCTTTATCATACATTTTTCGAGCACTTAACGCTGATTTGGCAGCCTACTATTTTCACAGCTTAGTTTATGTACACATTTAGGTATCAATTTGGATCTGGCTGAGAGAATATTCTTAAAATGTTATATACATGTACTATTCATGAAATACATGTCAATTACATGGATAGACATTATATCCTCATTATCCTTGATAAAGATTATCTACAAATGTACAGTATGTTTGCTTTATTAGAAAAAAATGATAGCATTAATTGTTTTAGCAATGATCATAATCATTTATTAATACTTCACACTTAATCTCAAAGTCACATACTCCAAAATTGATAGTTTTCAACTCTATTTGATTGTAGGCACTATCTTTTCTTTTCTCTATTAAATAAACCTATCCTTGACTTGCTCACACAATAACATTCTCTGAATTAAGGTAAACAGTACTGATTTGCCATATCTACATAAATTCACAGAAAATTTGTAAACACACTTTACTCATTCTCGAATACCCACTGATCTCTCACATGATCTATAATCCTTTTGGATTTACCTGATAGATTTCAGTGCGCTGGGTTTATAACTTGAATACATGTGTAACTTGTTTCATGAATAAATGATTGCTTACAATGTACATGTGTGTAGGAGACGTACTCCCCCAGCACCCTCCCTCCCCCAATTTGATGACTCAATGAGGGCCACATCCCCCTTCATATACTGTATGTGTGTATAAGAGAAGACTGCTTCTCTTTTGCTTTGGGTTATCAAGCTAATGGTGTCCCTTTCTCCTTTCTGGGGCCCCTCCTGGGACCTTTTTTTTTTAAAGGCAAGGACCTATTTTTAACGGTTAAGACCATTTTTTCTCTGTCAAGCCATTCAACTTTGCCAAAACACCTTCACCCAAACATACTGATCTGCTCGCATATATTTTCTGTTCTTTTAATATTGCCTGTACAGTATCCATCTTGTTGCAAAGCCAAGTAGCTGCCTGTACATGCACGCCTACTTTTTGAACACACACTTTTAGTAATGAACTATACAAAATTCAGCCTGTATTCATGAGAAAAAGAAAGCCCAACTTATTTTGTTTTCAGAATCAAAGTCCAAAATTTGAACACAAAAGAACTGTTCAACGAAATATACATACACATTTCAAGGCCAGACAATTGCAATATGGATACAGACTTCAATGTACTGGATTGCTCAATGATTCAACCTACAGTTGTATGCAGTGGAGCAAATAGTTCATATTTTGGGAATAACAAAATCTGTAAAATAAGAGGCCACATGATCTATAGCATGTGACTCTGATATCGTATGCAATTATAGCCAACAAAATTGGATAGTATTTATTTGTACTTCTATTTGTTAGATTACTACTGGCTCGATATAAAGATTCTATTGATCTTTTGTTTTCTTAGAGAAAAGTTGTGACTCAAACAAATGTACTAAGAGTTGCCAGGTACTGTAATAGCAATGTTTTCTGTACAAACCGGTAGAGGTTTCAAAACCCTCATCATGTGCAAGCACAGTACTTTGATACAAAATTTGATACAAAATATATTTCTTATTGCAGATAGATAAAATGCTCAAGGAGGGTGCTTTGACTTTGATATAATTTTTCTTCCTTAGTGTTTATTTTATTAAAGTTTCTCCCTCCTTGTATCTTGAATGAATCGAGTTGGTAGAAGAGGATCGCAGGGTAGGGAAAATAAAGGAACAGTCAAAGGTAGTGCAAGTCAAAATTTTGTGCTGTTACCTATTATGTCATCACTGTGACTTTATCTACATGTAAATGCTCTTTTATACTTGGCAACTCATACCGTAATTTTCTGACTTACACTGTACATTTTTAAGACAAAACTAAAGCAAAATGTATTGTTGGAGATAATGGAGTAGAAGTGATGGTCTAGTAAATCTTTAAAAAAACACATTTTTTTTCTTCATATAAGTGGGAAAATCAAAAAGGGTATGAGTAATGATGAAATTCCCCGGGAAATATTCCCCAGGAGTTCAACATCAAATTCCAACAAAAGGAGAATGTATTGCATCCTTCTATAATACTGTGCAAATTTACTTTTGGTCAATATTTGCAATACATAATGGATTGAATGTGAAGTGTCCACACAGGATAAGATCAATGTGTTGCTTTAATATGGCTTTCTGCCCTCTTGAACAAGCTACTTGAAAAAAAATATTGCTTTCCCATAATACATGAAACAGAGATGTCACAAGAAGAAGATTAAATTTTCTGAAATAGTGAGAAAATTGCATGAAAAATGCTAGTTGTCTATAGATACTTCTTGTCCGTTGCACCAAAATTTCCTGAGTAGTGGAATCTAGCTAAACAGTTTTGTGCAGTTCGACATCAGACATATCAGGTATATAGGCTTTACTGAATTTAATTCTTAGTTTTCAAGTTTGAATTTCAGTTTCCAGTTGGCATAAACACATGTAAACTTGAGATTAGAATATTACACAGACTATCAGAAATCCACAAACCAAATGACAAAAAATTAAAGGTGAACCCAGACATCGATGTGCTTCTTAGTGGATGGAGAAAAACAAAATGATCGACCTAAAAAAATATGAACAAAATCTGACAATCCATTCAAAAGATATGAATTTTCATAGTTTTGATTTACACCCCTCATGGAATTGGCAACATGTGTGGCTCAGTGGTTAACCGGCCATGTGTCGGTCAGTGGTAGAGCATCTGTCCCATGAACGGAAGGTCGTGGGTTCGATCCCCTGCCGAATCATACCAAAGACTTATAAAAATGGGACCACCTGCCTTCTTGCCAGGTGCTCAGCATTTAAGAATGGAGAAGGGTAATAATAACTTTATGTTATGCAGGGCCCGCTGGATAAGCAGCTAGTTTACAGCTGAATGTGGCTACCCTGGGTATATAAGACATTATTATTTATTATCATTACTATTAACATACAGGCACGAGATGGCTGCCAACATCGAGAAATCCCCTTTAATTCAAGTGCAATCGAAAATACAAGTATGGGTACATGTAAACAAACAAGCATATGTTGCTTTCACACAGTAATAGAGAAAAGGTCATATCATCACATGCACATGTGAAAATCACACCTTACAAGGCTAATTATAATTTGTCTATTTTGTTTTTTTTCTGTGTTGGATTTTACGCAAATGAGAGAATCAATCATCAATGTCTAATTCACTGACACACTCTTCCCTAATCGTTGACTTCACAATTCAAGAAGAGAAGACAAATTAAAATCTATGAATTAGAGGTTGATTATACATATTATATGTACTTGCTTGTTGCCAGGTGGGACAAGCTAAAATGTTTGTCCAACCAAGCAACATTGACGCAAGGCTATGCATTATTGGCACAAACATGAATGAATTTGTCTACAATTAACAAATGTGGTTTATTGTGAAACATTTGGAAATAAATTATTCAAGTTAGTAACGGAAAAAAAGTGGTCTGTTGTGGTCTTTTAAAACGTAAATACATGTACATTGAAGATGAGAAAAAGACAAAATAATCAGCTTCCTAGCCCCCCTGATATAGAAAATATCAATGGAGTGGGAAAATACTGTATGTATACAGGGAATAATTTTACTTTTAACATCTGATCTGCAGTTTTTATTGAGGAAATATTTTTGACACTCCATCATACAGTTTTATGTGAAAACTAGATGAATCCTCGACCGCGCACGGTCAAAATTTATGCCTCCGCGATCACGCAATCAGAAAGATATGTACGGCTTGTTCCATGCCATCAGAAATAAAAAATATTTTACAAATTTTGTGCACTGCCACCTTTGACCCCATGAACCCAAAATCTCATCAGTTCTTCCTCACATGTTTTAAATACATAATTGAGCTACACACTGTAAGTTTGAAAGGAATTGGTTCAATTTTTCTGTTATACATGTAAGTGAGATATATCAGTTGACTTTGTACAAGTTTTCTACCCGGTGACCTTTGACCTTTGACCCACTGAACCCAAAATCTATTCAGTTCATCCTCACATGCTTATACATATTTGAGCCAAGTTTGGCCAAAAACTGTACAGCATTTCTGAACTTATTGCAGTAACAAGCTATTTTGGGTGATTTTTAACAGGTTTTTGGCCCTGTGACCTGTGACCTTTGACCTTTGACCCACTGAACCCAAAATCTAATCAGTTCATCCTCACATGCTTATACATACTTGAGGCAAGTTTGGTCAAAATCTGTACAGCAGTTCTGAACTTATTGCAGTAACAAGCTATTTTTGGTGATTTTTAACAGGTTTTTGGCCCTGTGACCTTTGACCTTTGACCCACTGAACCCAAAATCTAATCAGTTCATCCTCACATAGTTATACATACTTGAGCCAAGTTTGGTCAAAATTGGTCCAGCAGTTCTGAACTTATCGCGGTAACAAGGTCCAGACGGACGCACGGACGGACGCACGGACAACCCGAAAACATTATGCCTCTGGCACCACCTTACGGTGGCAGAGGCATAAAAAATGTTTTGTATAGAAATCCTGCGAAAATGCATTGTTAATTGCGAAGTGATACCAGGAAAACTATTCCCTGGTTTGTCAGATTACAAACATCATGAACAAAATTAATTAATAAAACAAAAAGGAACAATGAAACTTACTTTCTTCTTCCTGGAGTTGGTATGCTAAAGCTCCGTCCTCGAATACTGACCAGTTCTTGACAACTAGGAAGAATGTAAAAAAAGGGAATATTCATTGAACAGTTATGGAGGCGCAGTGGTGTACATGTACATGTAGTGGTCATGACTCTCGCCTTTCAACCAGAGGGTTGTACAATGTAGGTTCGAATCCCATCCATGGTGCTAATTTCCTTCAGCAAGAAATTCATCCACATTGTGCTACACTCAACCCAGGTGAGGTGAATGAGTATCTGGTAGGAATATTTATTCCTTGAAATGCCAAGTGCGCTGGTGGCTGCCGGGCTAAAGCCAGGGTAATGATAAAATGCAAAGCGCCATGAGCACTCCGCAGAGTGGATACGTACGCTATACAAATTGCATACTATTATTATTATTATTATTATAAGATGCTGAAATTATAACAACAAGAATTAATCAAAATATATTGTAGCAATATTGAATAACCTCAGGACAACACAACATATAACGTCCAAATATAAGATAAGGGTGGTAAGTGTCGGCCCCTGAGGCATTTCAAAATTGCTAATTATCTACCAAATCACACATCTAGTGCCCAATCAGAAATATTTAAAATATTTGACACTTCAATTCACAAGGAAATTATTTTTTAACCTTGAAATAAAGGCTTCGATATAGTTAAAAACAACCATTCAAAATTCTGGGTTGTAGTTACTACATGTATCTACGCCTTTGCAACGTCATCAATACACATCTTCATCAAGATCGTTTCATCAAAAGTATACGCATTTAAGACGAAGTACAGGTCAGCATTATCATTAGGGAATGTATTCCAAAGTGAAGGATTGACAGCACAATCATTTCTTATCCAGCAAAGTTTATTTTACGACATCTGCATGACCATTTAAGGGAACGATGTCACACCATATCACACTCAAGTCTATACAATAAGTGCATTTCCGGTTTGTTCATATCAGAGAGCATGATGGGTAGTTTTCTAGTGCGGAAGTGATTTCGCGCAGTGTAAACAATGCTCGCGTGCATCAGGTGTATACTAGGAGATATTCCGGCATGCTCCCTGATATGAACAACCGTGAAGGCACATATACATGATATTTTGATCAAGAATGCAATCGTTATCTCCATATTCATTTCAAAGGTAGAATACTTCTTTTGCAGCCTAAAATTTTACTTTCCAAGATTGTTGTGTTATGTTAGAGTACTAAATGTTAGAACTTATCGCCAATCAATTAAGCACATACATGTAGATTGGTCATGATAGGCACATTTATAGTTATTCCAATAATAATTCTTCTATTCGGGCCTCGAATTAATGGATTGTGCGTTAAAAATTCAAAACAGCCGTTGGCCCCTCGTTGACCAATAGTGCAAGAGTCTCTCTCAGTGCGTATTCCGCATGGTGTAGCAGTGTATTGAAGTACGCACTGTATGTGCTCTTACGATGTTTTGTGTGTGTGTGGTACCGTAATACGCTAGGAGTATCGCGATACCGTTGGTGTCAAGATGAATTATGATAGAATATATTTTTATTTGAATTAAATATTCTCAACTACATTCGACCAAAATACATCATAGAGGTTATCATTTTGGCATATCTGAGGTACAAGTGTACGCAACAAGTTGTAAGCATAACCGTAATGTGTGCAAATGTAGTTTTCTACCTTTAAGCATATTTTCTGTAAATTTGACACTATCACATTTTGCCCATCATGTGTACGCATCCTACATGTACATTTCATGGCAGGCTGATGTACTAGAAGTGGATGAATTCTCTTGACATATAATCTTGACATGCATTAACATTACCCCTGTATTGCTTCGAGTGCTGAATGACTCATGCCATCAAATATTCAATAACTAGGTGCCAAAAAAGAGCAGTCGGTTTTTATGAAGTCGGATTCTACTGTCCGGATAGAATTAAATGACAAGAATTACTTTTAATCTACATTTGTAAAATCAGTAATGTAAATTTTGGGATAGGTGTAGACATGGCTATTGAAGCTTTGACACATCATTACATGTATGCTAATTATGATAGTTATCATAATTACAATAATTGTGGTGATAATGAAGGTGCAAGTCCAAACAATAGATTACGTACGTGTATTACATAGGCTTTCAAAATGAACTGTTGCATTTCTTTCCAAGTCAATACCATTCCCAAACCCAAAGTAATGAACAACCAGAAGAAGAACACACAAAAAAATAATAACTTCCAAGATATACAGTGTATTGTAGAATATAACAAATTTTTATTCCATTTTATTTACACAAGAAGTTCTCTTAAACTCACGTGTTATCACAGCATCAGATAATTGCTCTAAACACACAATTTAGATTCTTGACTAAAAACTTTCCGGATATCACTCCCACAATAGAGGAAGTCGTTCATTTTATCTTCATGTTAGGGTAGGAAACAGAATAGGGTGTTTGCACAACAAAATCAAAGTTATTTGAATCGCTATCTAAACATTAATGAAATTATGATGGCATACAGGATTCAACTTGACCACAGTCTACTGCACATACATGTAACAAACATTTGGTTTTGCCAAGGAATTATTTTTGTGTATAAATTGGACTTCTGTTAGAATTCCCCTCTACATGTTATGTAGTTTGTAGGGACACTTAGCACTAACTATTTTGTTAACATTAAAGGGGATCCAACCCATGGTATTATCATGCTCTGATTGAATGAAATGAATTCAGATGAACAAACTGTAAAAAATTGAGCAAAATTGGACAATCCGTTCAAAAGTTATGAATTTTCAAAGTCACAGAGATATGACGATCCCTACCGCTCATGGGATTCGTGTGATCGGCAAATTTGACAGAATCTGTGACATCATGACGGACAACTCCTCATTCACTATGTACCGGTATACAAAATGTCTTATTTTTCTTTTTATCGGAAAACTCATTAAAATGATAATTTTTGGTTGGGTTATATAGCATTTCTTTATCGATTCAGCATGTATTTTGAGAAGAATGATGTTGTAACCTCACTCTAAATTAGTCCATTTTTTAAAATTCTATTTACAAAGTGAATGAGGAGTTGTCCGACATGACATCACATATTCCATCAACGTTACCGATCACATGGATCCCTACAAGCGGGTGTGATCATCATATCTACAGGTGTAATTTGAAAATTCCTAGCCCTTGAACAGGTTGAATGATAATGCTCATATTTTCATTGTTTGCTTTATTTGATTTTTCTTCATTCAATGAGAACAGAATAACTCCAGGAGTTGGTTCCCCTTTAATGAAATTGTGACAGCATTTATATGGGATTTGACAAGACCATAGCCTGCTGCACATAATAAACATATTGCTTTTGCCTGCTAGTGGGAGTTACAGTGTCTGGACCGCAAATGTTAGTTTGACTATAGACTTCTGGACATAGTTTGCTCTTACTTATAAATTCAATTGCAATAAAAATGAAATTCATTACTCATCAACCATATAATACAGTTAGGAAATGGAGATGTTCACAAGAAGCTTTGCTTGTTTTAGTGGCCGCCTCGAATAAATACAAAGTTTGACAAAGATGACAAGATGTTTTGAGTTACAAAAAATGTATTTGTACTTTAAGTCAGAAAGAATGTACAACCAATTGAAAGAAGAAGAAGGAGAAAGCAAGCAAGATTATGACCATACGATTGAAGAGTATCAGAATACTCTCTTTTATACAGGAAATTGTTCTTCATTTCTCAAGGATCCATAAACAGTTCAAGTACATCATAAAGCATTTAAGCCTTTAAGTATAGTGAAAAAAAAGGGAACAAAAGTGAAGCTTGCGATCAGGTCATGAAATTTGTGATATGGAACATGAAGTTCATGACACGGGACGAATGTTTATGGGGGTGGTTTTATGGCTTCTAGTACTACCAAAGAAAGAAAGAAAAATTTTCCTCAGATACCCTTTAAAGTTGACACAGTGATATTTATTTTTTCCAATACCCATCTACATACATAAAAAAGTGTGCATGTAGTTGAAAGCAAGCTGGATTTTGATCAAATGTTTCTTAGGGAATCGGGTTACTATCTTTCATACAGGACGTCATAATTATATCTCAAGGATCCATTAACACTTCAAGTACACCATAGAGCCAAAGCCCTAAAGTATGGTAGCTCCAAAGTAAAGTAAAAACAGTTTTGGAAAAAAAAAAGTGGAGTTTGCTATCAGGCCAGAAAATTTGTGATACAAAACATGAAGTTCATAACACAGGTCAAATGTTTATGGGGGTTGGTTTTATTATAGAAACATTCTTTTTTGCCTCAGATGTATACCCTTTTAAGTTGACACAGTGAAATTACTTTTTTCCAACACCCATGCATAAAAAAATATGTGCCTGTAGTTGATATGAAAGCAAGATTCTGATCCAATGATTCTCAGGGTATCAGGTTACTCACTTTCATACAGGAAGTTATTCTTCATATCTCAATTTTCCATTAACATTTCAAGTACATCATAGAGCTTAAGCCTAAGAGTATGATGGCTCTGAAGTACAGTAGATAGAAAGGGGTGAAGCTTACGAACCAGGTCTTGAAATTTGTGATATGGAACATGAAGTTCATGACACATGACAAATATTTATGGGGCTGGTTTTACATACCAAAAAATCCCCCCCCCCCAAAAAAAGTTCTTGGATACCCTTTAAAAGTTGACACAGTGAAACTTTCTATATTCCAAAACTCATCTACATACAATGTATGCAAAAATTGTGCATTTGTTCTGGAAGCAAGATTCTGATCCAATGATTCTCAGAGTATCAGGTTACTCTCTTTATACAGGAAGTTATTCTTCATATCTCAATGATCCATTAACAGTTCAAGTACATCATAGAGCATAAACCCCTAAGTATTATGGTGGCTCTGAAGTACAGTAGACAGAATGGGGTGAAGTTTGCAAACCAGGTCATGAAACTTGTGATATGGAACATGAAGTTCATGACACATGACAAATATTTATGGTGCTGGTTTTATGTATCCTAAAAATACCCCCCCCCCTCCCCCCCTC
>BQKZ01005718.1:1791-22260 GCA_036244855.1 Temnopleurus reevesii | reverse complement strand
AAAAAAAAGCTCAAGCTCAAGCTCTTTTTTGACTAAATTTTTATAGTTCTAAATTCATTTCATGAAAAGGTATTCAGTTAAAAAAAGAAAGTCGAGATGATCACATTATTTTAATTTTAAGTCGGCGTGTAAGCCCACTTAGTAAAAATATTGCATCACAACTGGGAGGCCCGGTCCGATTCCTCGTCGTGTCGTAACAGAAGACTTTAAAGGATAAAAGTTTTTACTCCCCTGTTGGCGGGTAACGTAGTAACCACCTCAATCATGTCTAATTATGCATCCTATGTTTGATCATTTCCATAATGACGTAAAAGGCTCTATACACAACACATAACTTTAGTATTTGTGTAACTGATTACGAGTTGGTCTGAATCAATCAAGGTATTATCCACTAATTCAATATTCTATTTCAAAGTGAAAAAGAAACACAGAAAATTATACAAATATCTTCGTTTGTCATTTCAATTTCAATATCACATTTCCTATTTCTATTATCAGAAATTGAAATGAATTTTATTTTTCTGTTTTGAAAACGTAATATTCATCGAAATTAGAGTCAATATTCTATTTTCAATTTTCTCAATTCGGAATAAAATGTTGAATTAGCGGATAGTAGCTTGATCTTGAGATGAATCCTACATTTCTGACTCTATTTCAGATATAAATTTAGAAAATGAATAACTGATCGTTCTTAGTTTGGTTTATGCGCAACATAGATGCCATCCGTATTGGTGTATCTGATAACGAGTGGGTTAATGAACTCGGCCTCTTCGATCGCATCGGGCGGGATGAAACCGTCTTGGTATTCTTCCATATAGGGTTCGGGTCCGTGGTCCCCGGTCACGTTCCATTGGTAGCCCCACGTGTTGCGCTCGATGTTGAAATTTCGCCATGTTGGGTTACTCCAGTACCAAACTGTAATAATAAAAGAATAAGGTAGCCTTTGGTAAGGGGTATTTCAACAAGCTTAAAACCCATATACGTGCACTGTTTGGGGGCGTCCCACCTCCTCATGGGCAAGGGCTAGCGGCGCCAAATTTAAGGTAAAATAGCCGTAGAAATTGCTGAAAGGGGGGCAAAATTTTCTCCGATGATCTTGGCAACTCTGTCGTTCCCTGAGGGAAGGGGCGCAATATCCTTCCAAGGAGGGCGCAATGTAAAGTGATGAATGCCCAGTTTTCTTTAACTTTAACATAATTATTTTTTTTTCAATCAGTGTACATTTTTTTTCTTCATATTTCACTGATACGATGTGTGGTTTCATGCAAGACACCTTTAAGCCGTAGCAGTTTGATTCGCAGGGACTGTTTAGCCTGCTCGAGTGCTAAATAGGAGCTAAGGAAACTTCTGTACTATTAGAAGTAATACAAAGTGCAACATTTCTATTCCGTAAATGAAACCATCGTTTCACGTGATAAAATCAGTAAGTCGAGTGGATGCCAATCAAGATAATTCCTTTTTTTAAATCAAGTATCATAGCTTTAAAATTGTATGTTTAAGTGGGGTTTTTTTCATGAAATCGCTGAATCCGTCCATGATTTACAACCACACGTTCCCATACTTACCATCGAAACCACTGAGCTTCCCACCAGGTCTCAGTACCCTAAATGCTTCTTCAAGAACCCTCTTTGCGTTCACTCCTGGCATCTCATGCAGCACGTAAGTGAACTGAACAATGTCGAAATAATTGTCGCTGAAGGGTATGTGTTCCCCATCTCCTTGGTAGAATTTGACGTTCTTCAGATGCCTCGCTGCATCATTCCAAATGCGACAGAATCTAAAAGGAGAGAAATAATAATTGATCACAAAATTATGAAGGCACTTGCTAAAATTGACATTTTATAGAGAGGTATATATTTTTTGAAAAGTGGTATAAAGGAAGAAAGAGCTGCCGATTTAAAAAAGAATATGTATATAATTTCAGACAATTCTTATTTCTAAAATGTCAGTTAGATAATTACTCGCCTGCATGTCATGAAGCACGTATGTGAACTGAACGATGTAAAAGAAAATAGTTGTCGGTGAAGGGTATGTGTTCGCTATCAGCTATAATTGAAATACTAACAAGTTTCTCATTTATTGTCCTTATTGTTCTTAATTATTGTTCTGGCGCAGACCCAGCCATTAAACTTAGTGATCTTCGCGAAGATTGATCTATTTGCATAATTTTGCTATTTCTGATCATATAATCAAAATAGTCCGTGCCATTGTATAACATAGAAAAAATTATACTTATACAATTATGACGTCATTGTATTTGTTTACAGTTCTTGAACCCGCCCTGTGCCAATTATTGATTGTTTACATACCATACCGACTGGGTCAACATACACTTCCCTTTGTTTCTCTCTTTTTTTTAACTTAAATATAAGTTCATGGGGGGGGGGGGGGGGGGGAGTTGATCGAGCTATTTGCATAATTTTGTTACCTTAGATCCGTAATTTATTTTCGACCTCTGTACTGATTTTGGTTACTTCATTTTTTTAATACTGTGTCTTTTTTAATTGCACTATTGTTTTCATGCTTTTGAAAAAATGCCTGCCTATCTTTTCGAAGATTTACAATAAATGAAGCATAAAATATGCCACTAACTGACTTGTTAAATACTATCAAAGTATGGACGATTTTTTATACTTCAAGTAACAGATACGATCCCTGTGAGCAAAATGGACAAATGCCTGGGACAAAGTAAACAACCTCCATTCAAGCATTAACAATAGTTAAATGGACACAAAAGAAATTTTCTTTATTCTTAATTTGTGGAAAAATGTTGAAGAAGGGTCACACTTTGGAAGATTCTTTTGTGATCATGAAGCTATTGTAAATGCTTGAATAAAGTTGTTTACTTTGTCCCGGTCCTTTGTCCCTTCTTCTCACAGTGAATATTCAAGGTCATGTTACATTACGACTAGACTGTGGAATTGAAAAAAAAATCTCAAACCAAGTTGTGAAAAGCCATGCAGTATCTACGAAACTTGAAATAAGAATCCACGGGATTCTCGTTGAGGAAAGTGTATTTGTTTGTAATTGTCCGTGCGTGTTCTCACCTGACATAAGTAAGAATCACCTCTGTGCCAGCTGGACTCATCGTAAGCAAACCTACTGTAGCAGTACCCTGCATGTCCAGAACTCTTTTAACAGGTTCATGGACGCCATATATGAAGGTCTTTCACCCACGTTTTGGGGTGTTTTTTTGTGTGTGTCTGTGTGTGTCTGTTCGGGTGAGTGTGTGGTTGGGTGTGCGTGAGTGAGTGTGTGGTTAGGATGTGGGGTAGAAGTGTTTATGTGTAAGTGGGTGTGGATGTGTGCGTGTGTGTGTGTGTGTTCTGTTATGTGCATGCTTACCTGACATAAGGAGCGGCCAGGTCGATCCCAATTACCTCTGCGCCAGGGTACAGCTCGCCGTAAGCAAACGTACTGTAGCAGTTCCCTGATCCGATGTCAAGAACTCTCCTGACAGAAGAATGACTCCCGTGAAGATCTTTAACCCAGTTTTTGATCAGATTCTCGTTCAGGAAGTTGTACTTGTTGTTGGTCATGTAGGAGAGACGAACACTTCGTGGGTCCAGGTAGCCACTAGGGAAGAAAATATAATATACTTCCTTATAAAACAGATTCCTTAACTCGTTGACTACTCGAACCACGGTTTCCCTGCGGAAAGTCAATCGGCATTACATAATTTTGTAGTCTTGCTTTTAAAGGGCTCCGTACCTATCCTATAACCTTTCAAGGTTCCCTAACCAATGCTCTAAATAACCTTACACGGATAGAAAAAAAATGATGTAATATTGCACTTTGCAAACCCGAAAGCATTTTTTGGGGTGTTTTAACAAAAAAATTCATGGAAGGTGCTCTTCGTATTACATAATTTTGCTCCTTACTGATGGAAAGTTGTACAACTTTAGTGTTTAGAAAAGCGTCTTGGAACCCCTGAGTCACCTCTGTGACTCCTAGTGCCCACACATCAGCTTCCCCATCCCCATTTGTGATGACGTGTTGATATGAATGGGACAAAGTGCAGGCTATTAAATCCAGACAGTAAACTTCCATGGCGTCTCAAGACAGAATACCTTAAAGACGTTATCAAAGAGTTACTCTGGCATGAAGTGTACGTATGTCTTGGTGTAATGGTAGGGCATTTTGTTCATCTCAGGGACTCCTGGTGCCCATACATCAGCATCCTCTCCCGCACACTTGTACAATAGTTTGTTGACCATCAAGCGCTACAGAAACTAGCCAGGCTATTCAACTAAAGACAGCAACCTTCCCTAGCTACTTAAGACGTAAGGCAACACAAAGAACTTATCAAAGACTTACTCTGGCATGAAGTGTACTTATGACTTGGTGTAATGTTAGGGCATTTTAATCATCTCAGTGACTCCTGGTGCCCATACAACAGCATCTTTCGCTTCGCCCATGTATCATTGTTTATTGACCACCAAAGGGTAGCAAAGGTAGGTAATTCAACCAAGTCACTAACACGTTGATGGCTACTTAAGATGGTATATCTTAAAGACCTCTTCCCTTGAGGTGTACGTTTGATAGGGTACATAATATATTGAACAAAGATGTTAGCCATTCCTTTTTAGATGGAAGATTTTTAAGTCCTTATCAATGACTTACTCTGGCATGAAGTGTACGTATGTCTTGGTGTAATGGTAGGGCATTTTGATCACCCAGTGACTCCCGTTGCCGATACATCAGCATGCTCTACCGCACCCTTGTACAGTGATTTGCCGCCTATCAAACGTTACAAAAGGCACATTATTGATCAACCAAGACAGTATACTTTCATAGCTACTTGGGGCAGAAGACCTTAAAGACTTAATCAAGGACTTACTCTGGCATAAATTGTACGTATGTCTTGGTGTAATGGTAGGGCATTTTGATCATCTCAGTGACTCCTGGTGCCCATACATCATCATCTTCCGCTTCACCCGTGTATGTTGGTGTAGTTTCCATCCATTGCCTCATGTAGAGAATGTATTCATCCAGAGGGAACTCGTCACGTCGGAAAGCCTTCGAAAAGAAATTGACATCGGAAAGTAAAATGACTATTAAAGGTGATGGACTTTCGAAGGATTTTACTGTGTATGAAAATTCATAATGTGACATATAAAGTGATTCCAATACGAATATTCTATGTGAGGAGCTTAGACGAGTATGGTGTGATCATTTTGCTGACCAAAAACTACGTGCCGTTTCTGAACTCTGATGCGTTTTTACTCTTTTGGGAGTAGCAAATATTCATCTAATCCTTTTCCATATTCAGATATTGTCAGTTACAAAGAAATCAAGAGGATCGTAAACATTTGAACATATTTCCAGTATGTTTCTACTTTCAACTATACGTTGTTTATTATGTTTAGTCGTCTGACGACTTTCATATGTCATGCTATTCTGTGTTATTCTCCAATGTCTTTTCTTTTTGTGCGGACATTAATTCAGCACAAAATCGTAATGCCTTTGGATTAGGCGCCTGGTACGGTCACACGCATCATTATCATTATCATTATTATTATTATTATTATTATTATTATTATTATTATTATTATTATTATTATTATTATTACAGTTATCATCATTATCATTATTTGGCATTGTTACACGTACAGTAAATAAATATTTACCTGGACAAACAGATAATTTTCAAAGGCAGTAATCGGACCAAACCCATCTTCCAGGGTGTCAAAGACGGGTGGTTCGGGCTGGAAGGCCGGAAGACGATCAAGGAGTATCATGTCCATGAAAGTGATGAAGTTCTTGAAATAGTCGATCTCGCTCCCATCCCAGTTGACGCCAAGGAAATCATGGAAGACCTGGCTGTCTGACAGGGAAGGCCTTGTGAATACTCTTTGGAGGTAGCCATTTAGTAGGTCGATGGAGGCGGTGGTCCTGGCTGGAAGGTCCACGGTGTGATACCTGCAAGGAGAAGCAAGACCGGGCATGGGTTCAGAGATTATGCTGCATGTGTATACAGGCTAAAATTACAAGTATGATCATTTTATCATTTCATTATCATGTTCTGTATATAATTATGGGTAGCCATGCAAGAGGTTGATGGAAGCGGTCGTCCTGGCTGGAAGGTCAACATCGTGATATCTAAGGGAGAACATTATTTATTCTATTGTGTATTTGTATTATCATATGTATTATTATGTATTCGGCAAATTCCCTAAAAGTGATAAAAACACTAAATGGAAAATATTTAAAAAATGAAAGAAATATATAAAACGTAAAAAAAGATAAGTTAAGGTGTTCACTGGTAAAATGTTAAAATTACCTCTGACAATTTTTACCCTAGGTATCTACCTCTCACATTTTACTCCTGTGCTTACCCCTGGGATTTCGCGCCTCCCATATTTCACTTGAAACAGACGGAAGTAATGTCTATCATCTTAAGATTATAAACTTTTAAAGGAATTGAATAACATTGCTTTCGTAAATAAAAAATCAACCGCAATACTCTTAATGGTAGATGATGTACACAAACTAAACTGTGAAAATATTAGGCTTTGAAATGAATCGTTTAGTACTCAAATAAAGCTTTAAAAATGAACGTCATTGGCACACTGTGCAGTGATAAAGCGTCCGGTACACTTTCTAAATTTCCATATATCTCTTGGTAGTGCTGTAACTTCCTTCTCTTTAGCATCTATCCGAATATAATAACAATGGTCAGACAGCTTGATCTGACAATTTTTTTAAAACGAAAATAAAATGTGTGACAATGTCCTTAATCGGTTACTTACCATGGTAACAGAGAATCAAACTTCTGGAACTCCGTAAACTGTCTGTGGATGAAGCTTGACTGAACCTCGCCTTCATCCGTCATCACCTGGTATTCAATCCTATAAACAGGTTCTCCTCTGAAATCAGCATCATCCAAACTCACAACATTTGCCTGAATCGGGCGACCAAAGAGAGCTACAGGAAAGTAGCCCCCGCTAACAGACGATACAAAAGCAGTCGCCAAAATTAAGACCAAGAGTTCTCGACGTTTCTCCATCATGTTTATGCAAATGGAAGTGAGAAATCCGTGTAAAACGCGTTTGTTATAGCAAAATTAATTTGATGGTAGAATATTCATCACTTCGGCACTCGAGATCAAAATTCAAAGTGCATTTCTGAGTCAACTGGATGAGCCAAAAACCTATGAATGGTCTCATTTCAAAACGAGCGGAATTAGGTCAAATGCAACGAGACCAATTACAAGAGATCAAACACACTTATGGTCTCAATGTGCGAATGTTTGATCCACGCATCGTATACTGTAGAAGATTATGACGTAAAGGCCCTGTCACACTTTAAGGTATAGATAAGTTTTGGGAGAGATGGCGCTTCAGATGTTTAGCTACTTTGTGAGCTGCAGTAAACATATTACCAAGAGGTATATTTTTAATAGCAAATTAGAGCATGTTCTAAGCTTGTGTGCATAAAATCGACCCATAAATGACAAATGTCGACAAGTGCAAGTGCCCCACGTGCAAAATAAATGTGAATCCACACTCCACACACAATACCACCAAACGCTCCATTTATTTTACCACGTGTCGGCTGGCCGTCCATTCATCTAGCGATACATAGGAATAACGGCCGATTTTCATCTTCACCGAACCAAATTAGGCCCAAATATGTGCAAAATTTATCTTCTAATTTCGTATACTTTAGCAATCTGTGAATACATCAGCTTGTTCCACATCAATTTTGGCATCCTGGCCATTACTAATCTATACCTTTAAGTACCCAACGCATATATTTGCGGTAACTTGGACCAAAATAATATTAATACGTATGACTTGGACAATAGATTACACGATCAGAAAATACTCAGGAATTCGCCTGGGATGCGCTTGGCCATCGCTGCCATGCGCGCGTCGAGTGCAGGCCGAACGAATTCAGCATTGGCAAATTGTGTCCTCTGCAATTCTGCTTGGGACCGTATTATATTCAAGTAATCCTTGGCATACATTTGATTAATTGTTTACCTCGATGTGTGACTAGGTCTCACCAAGGCCGTTATGACACAAGTTGAAGGTTGTGATGTAAAGCTTAAAGTACGGCATACACCTGCAATACTCGCAAGTCGCAATATTGATTCAACCAATTTGGGCTATTCAAGTAGTTAAAAGAAAAAATATAAGTCAATAAGGAAAATAACTTGATAATCGCCCCCCCCCCCCCCCAATTCTGAAAATTATTAAACATATTTTCATTTGATTATCCAATCATGAAATATTTCCAATAAAAGTTTGTACGTCATTTCAGGATAAGGATTGAAATGAACAATATGCGAAATACGTCATGGATTCTAATAATCGGGCTATTAGCGAGGAGTGGTTGCACGAACCAGCCATAGCAATTCAATTGAAATAAATGCCATTGAAATAACATGAATCTAAATGGTATGATATTTTACTTGACGCTATGTCGGGGTTTCTACGTTTTCAATCCACGGCCCCCGCAGTTATCGGCCGGTTCATTAAAACGCTGACAAATTTATGTTATCGTGTCCGTGGCTGGAGTTTTCGTCACCTGAGGACGGGTTAGTTAAATCTACTCAGAACATCGTGTTTTTATGTTCTCCTTTTCAAACTAATTCTCTACAATTAGCGAATAAAGAATTATTAGACTAAAGAGTAAAAGAGATGTCATTTTTGTTATCTGCTTCTTCCGATATAACATGCGGCACAAAGATTTCGAATATGGATATCGTCCTTTTAACAACAGGTAAACATATCGTGGAATAAACGTACATCATTAACGTTTGTCCAAGTACATATGAGGGGTTTATTTGTTTTTACTTGATTTTAATACGGATAGCCATGGTTTGAAAGGGTATAAATGGGCCTAAATACTAAGAAATCTTTGGCCAGCTCATAATGAACTTGGAAAAACCAAACTTTCCAAACAAACATGGCAAAGTGCACTATGCAATTAAAGCATACAGTAATATCGGGTCTGAATATTCATTGATATTCAACTTTATTCAAACAAATCTTGGAACGAACGTATATCATTAACGTTTGTCCAAGTACGTCTGAGGGGTTTCTTTGTTTTTACTTGATGTTAATAAGGATAGCCATGGTTCAAAGGACTAAGAGGGCCTAACACGTAGAAATCTTTGGCCAGCTCATAATCAACTTGAAAAAACCAAACCTTCCAAAAACATGGCATAGTGGGCTATGAAAAAACCCGATATCTCATCGATACATTTTTATAAAAATACGGAAAATCTTTGTTCAACACCAAGTACCTGTTTCACAAAACTGTTTGCAGAGGTACGCACGACTCTACGAACAACGAATGACTCTTTCCTAATCTCAATGGTAACCCCCACGCTCTGAGTTGGTGGTTGGTACATGAGGAAGGAAAGCCCAAGTATATTTTTTTGTAAAGATGAAGAAATGTGAATTTTGGGGATGTTTATCATGACATGTAATTCTTATACACATTTTGAGACCATAGCATATTTTTAACGAACTGATTCTTTACTTTTGAAAATTTGAATTTGACCGTCATATTTAGCACCCTCTCTTGGATATAACATTATTTTGCTTGTTATCGGGTATACTTATACAAAGTTATTTCCGAGATTTGACAATAGAATGATATAGAGATATGCACAACAATTAGATTCTGAAATTTTCATCCAATTCTGAAAATGGGAAGTTGTCCTTTATCAAGAAAGAAAATATTGAATTAGTGTCACTAAAAGATGCACATTTTAAGTAAATCTTTTCCCAAACTCGTTCATTTTTCGCACAATCTTTTGTACAATATGTTTATGATACTATATTTCATTTCATATAGATTTGGAGACAAAATCTGACGATAAAAATATTCACCTTTACCAAAACTTTACTTGAGCTTTAATCATGCGAACTTCTTCATGGAGCACACCACAGGGCGGACTAATCAAGACGTAGGTTTGTGAACTTTGAGAAATTACACAAATATTCTGACGACGAAAGAAAATTTAAACCCCTATATATACATGTATCTTATTGATATATTTTTGGATATAATAAAATCAAACTGGACTTCATTCTGCTCAGCGACATCATATAATAAAACAACAAAACAATAATTTACCAGAGATGACAACCGTCCAAGAATATAGGCCTACATTAGGTGTACAATTTCATATTGAATTCAAAGTTTTTATCAGATGTCTTCACTGACAGTTACTTTAGTAACAGTCCACGATGTTGTTTCTCATCAAAGATTTCACTGAAATTGCCAGCTGTATACCACCGTGTCTTCCTTTTTTTTGGGGGGGGGGGGGGTGAATGAACAGCCTGCCCTTGAATTTTATCTTAACATGATTAAAGAGGTTTGATTATTTACTTATTTGTACTTCCTGAACATTCTGAAGGGCACACTCTAAAACCCCCGATTTGATCTTTAACTGACTTCATGTACAGTTTAATTTTTATTTGATTAATTCATTTCTCACACTACGGAATTGAGGGGAAAATACATTTTTAATAATGTCGTTACCCTGGCTCTATACGGTAGCTAAGTGATCGCCAATGTATTACTGCCAGCTCGTCGGCGATTTTTTTTTTTTTTTTGCGAGGGGGAGAAATGAGCTGAGAATCTAAAGAGCTTTATAATTTTCCAGTTAAAGTTTTTTTTTTTTTTAATCAGGTTCACCCTCCTCAGATATTGGAATTTGCATGTTGGGTCCAGTTTTTTGTTTACATGATCTTCGCTAAATTGTAGGCATATGTTTTTCCTTTGGTGTCACTTTTAGATTCTTCTGATCCTGCTTGCGACAATATTTGTAACATATATAATTACATGATATCAGCATATCCACGGTACATATTATCTACTGGTTGTAAGAGAGCTGAAGACAATATGTTGTCAAGGAGGTAGCTGTAAGTTGGAACCTTTTTTGCAACCAGGCCAACTGGGTCATGTAGGAAGGATGTCAGTGATGGCGCTAAATAGCCGAGTGTGTCTAAAAATGATTGACCCAAAAATTGAGCTGCGCTTCCAGACATATGAATACAAATATTTACGTGCCTAGAGTATTTTATCTCCTTATTTTCCAACTTTATTTAGCATTGGCTCTATCACAACCATCATGAGTAGTCAGTGTGAGTATTCATTAAAAATTGAAGGGAAAGGGAAATTAGTATGACACAGAATTTTAGAAAATGGGCTGATTTAAAAAAAATAGAATAAGGATTCAACATAATTATATTCCCCAAATCACACGCAGAATAATTGACAAATGTGCGTTATACTAATGCAAAAAAAAAAAACCCGAACATATTGCTGAATTTGCTGGAAAAAGAACTGAATGCGCATACAGAAATAATCAATGAAGAGCCCGAGTTTTTCGAAATGACGTTACCATGGTTAGAGATTCCATCAAAGTTCCGTCGAATCCCCATTAGGAGGGATCACAGAAAATTAAGAAATTAATAACTTTTTAAAGATATATCAGATTCTTCAAAAGAATGTTCATTTCTTTGTTCTGATTTTCTTCATTTAATTGAGAGCACGATAATTCCAGTTCCCTGTAACATCAAGAGATATACGATTAATAAGTTAATTAACCGTATCTCTATTATAAACGTTTTTCCATATACTGACGATTAATATTCATCGCAATATAATTTGCATGAGATGTTTTTCGAATAAAAGTAATTTATTTATTTTGCGCCAACATCGTACCGTGATGCTAGTTAATATGAGTACAGCATCCAAATACTAATTCTATGCGTAAGAGTAGACAGAGTAGATGTGTGTGCAAACTTTAAGATAACCCACATTCTTTCATGAATGATAATGATAAAGGGTCAAGTGTCTGGTGGACTTTAATCTTTTATATCATCATCTATTATCATATCATGGTAAACAATAATCAATCGCCTACGCCAAACGACAAGTATAAGATTAAACCAACACCGTTTGACACCTGAAGAAAAATATTAGTTAGTGCAAAATCAATGGAAAAGTTATGAAATTGGTTACTGATTGACGAGTAGAAGGTGCTTTTTCATTTGTCTTCAGAACTTGTTTTCCGGTGTCAGCCATTAAGGGTGCTGTAAGCATTGGTATCACGATTATCACGGATAATCTTATATCTGACATTTTAATTATGTTCAAAATCCACAACATTGCGCTAATCGCGTTCTTAGCGACAGCTCTAATTGTGTCGTCCGTGAGTGGTAGCTACTTTCCTGTAGCCCTCTTTGGTCGCCCGATCCAAGCAAATGTTGTGAGTTTGGATGATGCTGATTTCAGAGGAGAACCCGTTTACAGGATTGAATACCAGGTGATGACGGATGAAGGCGAGGTTCAGTCAAGCTTCATACACAGACAGTTTACGGAGTTCCAAAAGTTTGATTCTCTGTTACCATGGTAAGAGGTGAATTTGAAGCTATTTGGAATGAGGGAAGGAGATGGAAATGATGACGATGATGATGTTGATGATGATGATGATAATGGTGATGATGATGACAATGATTGGGATGATCTTGGTGGTGATGATGATGATGGGATGATAATGATGATGTTGATGATAGTTATAATGATGACGGTGGTGATGAAAGTGATTATGACAAATATGATGATACAGCTTTTGCTGCTGATGATGATCTTTGATCTTGGCGAAGATGATAATGTAGATGCTGTCTTGATGTCCGTGGTAATGGTGGTACCATAGTGGTGGTGGTGAGGATGCTGTTGATAATGATGAGGGTGGTGATGGTGGTGATGATGGTGAGGGTAGTGATGATGGTGGTGATAAATTAATAATGATAATAATGATAATAATAATGATGATGATGATGATGATGATGATTATAAATTGGTAACCCAATTCAAGCAAAGATTAAGAGTTTGGACGATGCTGATTTCAGAGGAGAACCCGTTTACAGGATCGAATACCAGGTGATGACGGAGGAAGGCGAGGTTCAGTCAAGCTTCATACACAGACAGTATACAGAGTTCCAGAAGTTTGATTCTCTGTTACCATGGTAAGAGGTGGATTTGAAGCTATTTGGTATGAGGGAAGGAGATGGAGATAAATGACGATGACGATGTTGATGATGGTGGTGATGATGATGATGGTAAATGTAAGTATGATGATGATGATGATGATGATGATGATGATGATGATGATGGGATTGTAATTATGAGGTTGATGACGATGATGGTGACAATTGTAATTATGATGATGATAATGAGGATGATGATTATGGTGGTGGTGGTTATGATCGATGATGATGGTGATGGTGGTCATAACGATTGTGGTGGTGAGAGTGATTATGAAGATGATGATGATACAGCTTCCGTTGCTGATGATAGGGATGAAGATGATAATGACGATGTCGATGGCCGTGGTAATGGTTGTTGTGATGATGCTCTTGATAATGATCATGCTGGTGATTGTGGTGACGTTGGTGGTGGTGATGATGATGATGATGATAATGATGATGAGGAGGAGGAATATAGTGTAGTTATAACATTGACGTGATCAAGAAATTCACTCTTTAACTTCAAAAAGTTAAACCAACTTGCTTGAACATTATCCGGCCCAATTATCTACTAAATCAATGTCTTTGCTCCCCTGCAGGTATCACGATGTTGACCTTCCAGCCCGGACGACCGCCTCTATCGACCTCCTAAATGACTACCTTCAGAGGGTTATCTCAAGGCCTTCCCTAGCCGATAGCCAAGTCTTCCATGATTTCCTTGGTGTCAACTGGGACGGCAACGACATCGGCTATCATAAGAACTTCATCACGTTCATGGAGATGATCCTCGTCGATCGCCTACCCGCCTTTCAGCCCGAGCCACCCGTCTTTGACAATCTGGAAGATGGGTTCGGCCCCGTTACTCCATTTGAGAACTATCTGTTCGTTTTGGTAAATAAACCTTTTCCATGAATCCCTAGATTTTATGAAGATGTTTCTCTGAAGTCACTCCATATATGTTTCAGTATCAAATTCAATTTAATTCAAATATGATGATGAATTGTATGTAATAAACTATTCCCGGCAAAAGAAAGGGAACATTATTGTCCTCTCTTTCCGATTTTAATTCATAGTTCAAAATTGGCATGTGAATTTACAGTAAGCTTTAAAGAATATTATAGACATTTTAGTATAACAGGTGCTTACGTCTCGTCTACTACCGGTTTACTAATAGATTCAAATTTATGAACGTTTCTTGCCAAAGAACGTAGTTAAGTGGAATTCCTTTAACGATTTAATAACAATTGAACCGCAAGACTTCAAATCCAGTTCCTATACATTACTTGTTGCTAAGTCGGGCAAGCCTTGAACAAGCTTTCGGGATGTCAATAATAACTTGTCAAGTTAATGAGCCTATTTGTCATCATATTTTCAACAAATGTTTTTATTGCAATGCTAACTCGTCACCAATAACATTGCAAATCATGAAGAGTTTCCAAAGAAGGCATATGGCATTGTTATCAACATTATATTATTGGACGAGAGAACGCACATTAACAAATAGATAATGCTAAATGTGTACTTCTAAAAACAGTGTTACGCTATAATAGCTCCTCTTATCCTTTCATACAGGCTTTCCGAACAGGTGAACCCGGGCTTAGTGAGTACACCACGTATATGAGGCAATGGATGGACACCACTCCATCGTACACGGGTGAGGCAAAGGATGCTGATGTTTGGGCACCAGGAGTCACCGAGATGGTCAAAATGCCCTACCATTACACCAAGACATACGTACACTTCCTGCCTGAGTAAGTCTTTGATAAGGTCTTTAATGTCTTCCATCCTAAGTAGCTAGGGAAACTTAATGGCCCGTATTCCGATAGCGAGGTTTAAGTTAACCCTGGTCTAAATATGTGGTTTAAGTATGGGAAGCCAAAAGGGGCTTGAATCTATAACAGTTGATGTTTAATTTACCAGCACATTTGGCACTCACAGTATTTAAAACTATCTCGGAATAAAAACTTCAATAGTTTTCTACATTATTAGAGCAAGGGAAAAGAGAATTATTCATTGTAAATAAAGTTTTGGCACTTTTGGCTACCCATACTTAAACCGCAGATTTAGACTAACTACGGTTAACTTAAACCTCGCTATCAGAATACGGGCCTATGTCTTGATATCATGCCTTCCGTGCCATTATTGGTCAATGCGCCATTATACACGGGCAAGCTGGAGGATGCTGATGTGTGGGCGTCAGAAGAAACCGAGAAGGTCAAATTGCCTCACCATCACACCAAGATTACACCAAGAACCTCAGATCCCTTTTGCATACCAGACTGTCAATAAGATTTGAGAAACAGTGCAAGTTTGACATGGCAGAATTCTTTGTATAAGATTTTCCGCTTTATGATTACCCCCTGAGATCTACGTTAGATGGTAAACTAGTGTTCGCACAACGTCCGTGGCAGTAGATATTTCTGGTTAAAACACTCAGACTAAATACTCCCTACAATCTAGATTTACTTTCATATTCAGGGTTCAAGATGTGAGGCTGTTGATATAGATTCATTTCTTCTCCGTTGTATGGAAAGGTCAGACATGACTAAGTATTGTTATGTTGGAAAGTCATTTCCGTGCGTTTTACTTTGAAACAAAACTATCACCCCTTTCTTCGTTTCGCGACTCCACGCCTGCGCTTCGTATCTCTTCTTCTTTTCATCTTCCTCCCAATTATCTTTTCCTCATTCTTCTCCTTCTTCTTTCCCCTCTTCTTCTCCTTCTTTCCCCTCCTCCTCGCCATCTTCTTCTTCATCCTCCTCCCAATTTTCTTTTCCTCATTCTTCTCCTCCTCCTTCCCCTCTTCTTCTTCTCCTTCTCCATTCTTCTTCTTCCTCTTCCTTCCTTTACCCCTCTTTTTAATTTTTCATCTTTCATATTGTTTCAACTTTTCATCTCCATGCAGTGGTTATCTTGATCCTCGAAGTGTTCGTCTCTCCTACATGACCAACAACAAGTTCAACTTCCTAAACGAAAATCTGATCAAAACCTGGTTTAAAGACCTTCATGGCGGCCATGCCCCTGTTCGGAGAGTTCTTGACATCGGATCAGGGAACTGCTTCAGTACGTTTGCTTATGGTGAGCTGTACCCTGGTGCAGAGGTGATTGGGATTGACCTTGCAGCTCCCTATGTCAGGTAAACATCCATCGGCACACCTACTTACAAACACGCAAACACATGCAAGCACACACACAAACATACATTCCTCTTCGAAAATCTGATGAAGATGTGGGGCAAATTCTTTTTAAAAAATCGTTCCCTATCAGGAGAGTTTGGGTGTCAGGTTTTTATGAAACTGCTAAAGTATGATTACTTACAACGGGCTCTACCAGTAGTACGCTAAATTGACTGGTCGATGCAGTAGGCATGCGCAATTCGAACCAACTATATAATTATTCTATTTATTCATTCATTCTGTTATATATTCGTGGTCAAAATATGTTGCCAATAGTACCCATAAACTAAATTTCTTCAGCATCAACTGAAGCAGAATAGATAGAGCATAAATTATGTCTTGACATTGTTTGAGATTGGAATTGGCTGAAATTAGATTTTGATCTGTTATTTTTCTTCCATCGTTTTAGAACTATTCTCTTTTCGAAGTCTCTATTTTAGCGAGTGGCTTCATAATTTTGTGGTCAATTTTTATATGCATAGTACAATTGTTCATGTTCATCATCCCTTTCAGATTCTGTCGCGTGTGGAATGATGCAGCCAGGCATTTGAAGAACGTCAAATTCTATCAAGGAGATGGGGAACACATACCCTTCAGTGACAACTATTTCGACATCGTCCAATTCACATACGTGCTGCATGAGATGCCTGCGGCTAATGCCAAACGGGTCCTTGCTGAAGCTTTCCGGGTGCTTAGACCCGGTGGCAAACTGAGTGGATTTGATGGTAGGTCCCCTTAATGTAATCACAATAAATTAACTTCTTGAATTTGCGGAATTCGCTCTGATGATCAGCAATTAAATATTTAACCTGTTTACCTTGTGGCACACAAGGCTTATATGTCCTTACTTATCATTTTCAGGCATTTTATTCAGTCAACGCTGAGACTTTAATAATGAGATTTTAGAAATGGGGAAAGACATGGGGGTGTTGTTCAAAAGTTACAATTGATCGCAAGTTGCGGTTGATCGGTATACGCCAATCAAAGTTATTGTTTCATGTGCGTCTTGTTAAATGTGCGCACCATGCGCGAATGAAAATGCGCGTTACAATGTGCAAAGTTGCAGTTGATTTGCAGTTGATTTTGAGCAACACCCCATTAATCTATTCTTAAAAATATGGTCGATTTTTAGAGTGAGTCTAATTATCTATATATTGAGCCCTCCAAAACGCATCAAATCAGGAGAGGTATAACGTTCTCAAGTTTCACGAAATACCTGATAGCAAGCAAAACAAGTAGAAGAATAAAGCCCCCATTTTACCCAACTTTGTGCCAAATTCAATATGTTGGGGTATGTAGGATAAAACCCAGTCGCCATCCTGGGTCCCTAACTGCTTCTACCAGCAAACCAACTAAAATCATCAATTTTTTCCCTTTACAGTTTGGTACCTACAGAACCCAACATGGCGAGATTTCAATGTTGAGCAGAGCACGTGGGGTCACCAATGGAACGTGACCGGGGACCACGGACCCGAACCCTATATGGAAGAATACCAAGACGGTTTCATCCCGCCCGATGCGATCGAAGAAGCTGGGTTCATCAACCCACTCGTTATCAGATACACCAATACGGATGGCATCTATGTCGCTCACAAACCAAACTAATAGCGATCAGCTATTCATTTTCTAAATTTATCTCTGAAATAAAGTCAGAAATGTAGGACTACATTCGTAATCAGATACAGGAATACGGATGGCATCTATGTTGCTCACAAACCAAACTACGAACGATCAGCTATTCCTTTGTTTTTAACACTATTTCTGAAATGGATTTAATAATAATAATAATAATACTTAATAATAATAATAATACTTATATAGCGCAGAAACTATATTAATATATTCTACTGCGCTTAAAGACTCTTAATTAAAGTAAAGACATGAGTGGTAAAGTAGACTTATTATAATGGCGTGTCAAAGAGATATGTTTTAAGCTTTGATTTGAATGCGTTTAGTGNGGTGATTGGGATTGACCTTGCAGCTCCCTATGTCAGGTAAACATCCATCGGCACACCTACTTACAAACACGCAAACACATGCAAGCACACACACAAACATACATTCCTCTTCGAAAATCTGATGAAGATGTGGGGCAAATTCTTTTTAAAAAATCGTTCCCTATCAGGAGAGTTTGGGTGTCAGGTTTTTATGAAACTGCTAAAGTATGATTACTTACAACGGGCTCTACCAGTAGTACGCTAAATTGACTGGTCGATGCAGTAGGCATGCGCAATTCGAACCAACTATATAATTATTCTATTTATTCATTCATTCTGTTATATATTCGTGGTCAAAATATGTTGCCAATAGTACCCATAAACTAAATTTCTTCAGCATCAACTGAAGCAGAATAGATAGAGCATAAATTATGTCTTGACATTGTTTGAGATTGGAATTGGCTGAAATTAGATTTTGATCTGTTATTTTTCTTCCATCGTTTTAGAACTATTCTCTTTTCGAAGTCTCTATTTTAGCGAGTGGCTTCATAATTTTGTGGTCAATTTTTATATGCATAGTACAATTGTTCATGTTCATCATCCCTTTCAGATTCTGTCGCGTGTGGAATGATGCAGCCAGGCATTTGAAGAACGTCAAATTCTATCAAGGAGATGGGGAACACATACCCTTCAGTGACAACTATTTCGACATCGTCCAATTCACATACGTGCTGCATGAGATGCCGGCGGCTAATGCCAAACGGGTCCTTGCTGAAGCTTTCCGGGTGCTTCGACCAGGTGGCAAACTGAGTGGATTTGATGGTGAGTCGTCTTGATATATAACCAAAAGCTTCTTTAATTTGCGGAAATTTGCTATAATGATCATTATTTTACCTGTTCCCTCTCCTCCAGGTGCGTTGTGGCACAAATTGCATCTAGGTTATTATTTATCATTTTGCAGACATTTTATTCTGTCAACAGTCATAGGCCTAACAAGTGAGATTTTAGAAATGCGAAAAGAATGTAAAGGATTTAATCTATATTTGAAGAATGGTGGATTACGACCGTTTCATTTCTATTGAGTCCTACAAAACACATCAACTCAGGAGAATTATAACGTCCTCAAGGTTCACGAAAGACCTGACAGCAAGCAAAAAAGTAGAAAAACGAAGCCCCCATTTTACCCAACTTTGTGCCAAATTCAATATGTTGGGGTATGTAGGATAAAACCCAGTCGCCATCCTGGGTCCCTAACTGCTTCTACCAGCAAACCAACTAAAATCATCAATTTTTTCCCTTTACAGTTTGGTACCTACAGAACCCAACATGGCGAGATTTCAATGTTGAGCAGAGCACGTGGGGTCACCAATGGAACGTGACCGGGGACCACGGACCCGAGCCCTATATGGAAGAATACCAAGACGGTTTCATCCCGCCCGATGCGATCGAAGAAGCTGGGTTCATTAACCCACTCGTCATCAGATACACCAATACGGATGGCATTTATGTTGCTCACAAACCAAACTAACACCTATCAGTTATTCATTTTAGAAATCTATCTCTGAAATAGATAGTCAGAAATGTAGGACTAAGACCCATTCGTAATCAGATACATGAATACGGATGACATCTATGTTGTTCATAAACCAAATTAACGATTAGCTATTTTTTATTTCTAAATACTGATTCTGACATGGATTTAAAAGCATATAAAAAGTGAATGTGTAACCATTCAAGAACCCTGAACGTCATCCGTTACATGTTCGATTATCGGATACAGAAATACAAATGTTTACTATGTAACTCACAAACCAACTAAGAACGATAAACTGCTCCTATTGGAAATGGACTTTTGATGTAGAATGAATACAAAATATACAAAACATCATACATTTTTTTCCATTTTCATTTTGCAAAAACAGGGTGACTAATGAAGTGTAATTAGTTCTTTATGAGCTTATGACAAGAGCTTAATACTTTCACCATGATTCTATGTTTTCGCATAATTATGGTATTTTTGCTTGGTTATTCTAAAATCAACTAAATAAAGATACAGTATTGGTTCGCATTTTCAAATAGTGTTATTTTATTCTTATAAATGTTATACATCAAAATGCTATTGGCACCATTCTATGATAAAGTTTTCTCTTAATGGTCCGGTGGTTATACCATATGTCCCCCAAAAAATGACAACGGGGCTTTCAGGATGAATAACTTTTGAAAATGAATGCGGTTTGGCATGTCAAACATATAACTATTCACCTATATCTGGTGAAAATTTCAGGAGATTTGCTTCAGTGGTTACAAAGAAATGAAGCTTTTTGTAGCGGATGTCATAATTCCGTTCTGCACAAGTTT
>BQKZ01005717.1:0-25705 GCA_036244855.1 Temnopleurus reevesii | reverse complement strand
TATATAGTGTATGAAGATTAAATGTACATTGTCGATACTGTCATTGTATTGTATTGTATTGTAGTTCAGTTCAAATCAGTAAAAAGACATATAACTCGTCAATATCTGGGAGAAAAACAAGATTTTGTTTTTATAGTGTATGAAGATTAAATGTACATTGTCGATAATGTCATTGTATGCATTGTATTGTAGTTTATTTCCAATCAGTAAAGACATATAACTCGTCAATATCTGGGAGAAAAACAAGATTTTTTTTGTGTATGTAGCTTATTTGTATGTTGTCGATACTGCCATATACATCAGAATAAAATGAGACTGAAATATGACGTATAGTAACTTGTCAACTCCGTTCACTTCAGCACGAATACACCACATTTTTCTCTTCAAATTGGTAATATGTACTAGTTTATTTTAATTACTTTTCTTTAAATAGATTATTTAGTTTACTTTTTCGTTTTGTTAAAAAGGAGGTCCCAACTCAAGCTATACTTTCACAGTGTTCGACTCCTTTGATTGTACTAATTTGTTATGTTTCTTTACATTGATTATGTTTGTGGGAAAGAAACCGTTCAATTCAATTCATTTCAAAATTATGATTGATTGATTCAACCCCCCTGCCTTTTCAGGGTTAAGCACTTACAAATCTTTAAATGGTTATGGCATGAACTTTAAAAGTTTGGAAAGGCCGTTTCTATTCTTCAATACTTACTGATTTCACAGTTTGTCCCAGTAAATCCCGGGAGACAATTACAAGAATACTGGTTAATTTGATCCACACAAGATCCACCGTTAAGACAGGGCCCACTTGCGCATTCGTTGATATCTGAAAGTAAAATACTTTGACATATTATCATCTTTATTAATGTATATGTTACGTACTTACCTCACTTACTGAGTGCTACTTCTTACTTTCTTGATATTACGGTTTGCTGATTTGTATTTGTATCATAATTTCTTTCATTTCATTTCTTTATATCAATAACAAGGGAATAATTCTATTTTTAACATTTGATTATACATTGAGGAAATATTTTTTTTACTCTACTGTACAGTTTTATGTGAAAAACTTGCTTATCAAAACATACATGTACATCCTGATAGAATGCATAGCAAAGTGCAACGTTATACTATGAAAATTATTCCTTGAAAACAATTCACAAGCTTTAAGGTAGCTGGTATTGTCAACTATAAAATTAATGGAAAATATCACCAGCCCTTCATACTCATGGCTAAATAAATAATTCAGTTGCACAGTCCAACAGGTGTGGGATAGCATAGTTAGGGCAAAACTGTAATTATCTTAACGATGGGCTGTGATGCATAAAATCATTAAAGGTGCCATCATTTATCGTTCATGTCGAAAATAACTTTGTATTGTCCTACAAATGGCCTATTGTGACGTCACATATTAGCTACTCTATGGACCACATTTACGTACTTGTTCCGCAAAGAACACCGGTATATCCTGGAATGCAGTTACACGTGAACATGTTGATTCCATCCACACACTGCCCTCCATTAAGACAAGGAGCGCTGGCACACTCGTTGATGTCTGCACGGGGAAAACATACGAGACTTTGCGATTAGTAACGTTAAAGAAAATATTGTAGCATATGGGAGGAGACAATAATTAGTTCGGGACGTTGAGTGAAACATCGAAAGATTTCTGAATTGTAGAAGGAGAAGGCACATTCTATTTGAATAATATGAACGAACTATCTTGCAGTTACACGTGAACATGTTGATTCCATCCACACACTGCCCTCCATTAAGACAAGGAGCGCTGGCACACTCGTTGATGTTTGCACGGGGAAAACATACGAGACTTTGCGATTAGTAACAATAAAGAAAATATTGTAGCATATGGGAGGAGACATTAATGAGTTCGGGACGTTGAGTGAAACATCGAAAGATTTCTGAATTGTAGAAGGAGAAGGCACATTTTATTAGAATAATATGAACGAACTATCTTGCTGTTACACGTGAACACGTTGATGTCATCCACACACTGCCCTCCATTAAGACAAGGAGTGCTGGCACACTTGTTGATGTCTACACGGGGAAAATATACGATACTTTGTGGTAAGTTACATCCAAGTGAAGCTATGGGAGAAGACACTAAAACACTTTTATAGATTTCTGAAGTATAGGAGGAAACGGCACATTCTATTTAAAACATACATGTATGAACGAACTGCCTTGCATTTACATGTAAACATGTTGATCTAATCCACACACTGCCCTCCATTAAGACAAAGAGCGCTGGCACACTCGTTAATGTCTACGCGGGGAAAATATACGATGCTTTGCGGTGGGTAACATTAAAGAAAATCTATGCAACATGGGGAGAGACACCAATGCTATAGTCCAAAATTTAAATCAAATGCATTCTTCTAAAGAATTAACCTGCCCTTTAAAGTGTTAAGATAAGTTTCTTTGTCTTAATGCATCACTACCCTTTGATTATCGTCACTCCGTAGAAACAGCTGATATTTCAGACTTTGAATGATACTTAAGATACATGTAATCCTCACGATGCTCAATAGAATCCCTGCTCAGGGAAAATTGGAAAAAAATAGCACTTACTAATATCACAATTTGTTCCAGTATATCCAGCGAAACAGACGCACTCGTACGCATTCACCCTGTCAATACAATGACCTTGTGAGCAAGGGTTGCTCGCACATTCATTGATATCTGTGTAATTAGAAAGTACGACAAATAAAGAATTATGAAAATAACAATATGCGGTTTTGTTTATATATGGCGCTTGGCCAGTTCCTATCAAAGCTGACCAAAGCGCTCTCATTATTATTACCAAGTCAATGGATTAATAGCAAGTCGTCTGTGAGGCTCGCACTGCTAAACCAACCACAAGACGGCTGTTTCCTACCAGTACCCCAAAAGCACCTGGGTGAGAGTGGGTAGTGTGGATATATTTCTTGCCAAAGGAAATTAATGCTAACGGGAATCGAACCCGGAACCCTGCGATTGAAGTACAAGGTCTTAACCATTACACCACTGGCACGAGAAAGGGAGAGAAAAAGGGTACAGATGGGAGTTTCTACAGACGTTTATCAATCCATAGGGGTGTTGTTCAAAAGTTACAATCGATCGCAAGTTGCAGTTGATCCGAATACGCCAATCAAACTCATTGTTTCATGCGCGTCTTGTTAGATGCGCGCACCATGCGCGAATGAAAATGCGCGTTACAATTTGCAAAGTTGCAGTTGATTTGCAGTTGATTTTGAGCAACACCCCACATGACAGGGATAACATGACATGTTAGAGGGGATTATAGGGTAGTCACACCAACAGACTGATTCCAACCTGCTATCACACCATGGGCCTGTAACATAAAGGAGATACGATAAATTTTCAATTAATCGTATCTCTATGGTACATGATTTGCAATAGACTTACGATTAATATTTATTGTAAGTTTAATTGCACCTTTTATGTTACAGGCTTCATATCAACAAAATTGCCATTGTTGCTGTTCTATTCCGTTTGAAAGCTGATATTATTCTACAAATTCATTGAATAAAACAAAACATTTATTTATAGATCATAGTTCACATTTAACATAATTCAGTTTGGTAGCAAGGTGGGATTTGATCCTATATATGATTCAGCTAGTGATAAATTTGGCACCATTGTTTTAGAACGGCTCAAAATACGAAAGAAAAGGACTGTACAGCATATATGAGCAATGTCTCATACCTACCAACCTTAAATCGGACCCCAAACTTTTCTAGTCATTTTATTGTTCATAGGGGATACGAAAAGATATAACAAATCAGTACGTAATTACAAACAGAATAACATTATTATGAAATCTACTTGATTGGGTAGAATGTCCTTTATGTCTCATACCTACCAACCTTAAATCGGACTCCAAACTTTTCTAGTCATTTTATTGTTCATAGGGGATACGAAAATATAGAACAAATCAATATGCAATTACAAACAAAATAATATTATTGATTACTGGGTAGAATGTCCGTTTTCCATTGGCATTAAGTTTTTTTGATTCTGACAAAAAAGTATTTTCAGGATTTTTTTCGATGCGATGCACAAAGAACACGATATAGAGTATTTTCGAAAAGTTAAGTCGAACGCATTTTCAATGCTCCTTTGTAATGGTATTGAATTCGGTACCGGCGTGTCATTGTTGTGTCCGCACAGTTGAATACACAGTGTACGGACCTATTGTCTGCGTTCTTGTTAACTTTTCGGAAATAGTTTATATCGTGTTAAAGGAATACCAGGAAAATTATTAATTCCGATGATTTTTGTGCTTTCTTCATTAATGCTATCCATTAACAAGATGGTGTCTTCAGAGACAGGTGGGTGTGTAAATGCACCTGCGCACCAGACACGACACTGCATCACGACATGACATTTACGAAGTTGGTTATTAACCAGTACGCTACTCTGCGCAATGATTTTCAACAATTTGCCAATCACAGAGGGACATCCTGTGACTACCGTGCCCGATGCTGTGTCGTGTTTGTTGTGACTAGACATTTATGGTATCATTGTGTTCAAAGATATTGATACCTCCTAATGATGGGGGTAATAGGAGAAGATCCTGTACCTTCTACATTGTACCTTGTGTTCATCACTTCCGGAAAGGTCCTCTTGGAACTACAACTGGAAGTTTAGATCGATTGCGGTTTGCGGTTTTGGTTGGCAGGTATGACAGGGTTCCTGCAACTTCCATTAAAAAATCCATAACTTTTCAATGCACTTTTGTCAATTTTCCATGACTATATTAACCTTGCATGGCTCGCAATTTTCCTGTTTCAAGCACCTCTGAGACAAACATATTTAACTGTCATGACATAAAAAGAAGTCACAAAATATTTAATTTTGAATAAGATCAAAATAAGCAAATTAACTAATTTCCATGACTTTTTCATGATATAGCTTGATTTTGTCCTTTTTTATGACTTTTCCAGGCCTGGCGAACAAATAGAAATTCCATGACTTTTCCAAGTTTTTCATGACCGCGGGAACCAAGATATGATATCTGTTACTCACCAATTTCACAGTATGTTCCAGTGAATCCTGTACGGCAGGAGCAGGTGAAGCCATTGATTCCATCATTACAAGTACCTCCATTCTGTCAGGGAACACTGGCACACTCGTCAATATCTGTAGTGGCAGAAAAGTTTCACACCATTTGATATTCTATTGTATACATAAGTTTTGGGACAGATGGCGCTTCAGATAGTTGGCTACTTTGTGAGCTGTTGTACAATAGTACCATAATGCGGTTTGACCCCGGTGAATCTGGATATACAACTCTAGTCATATTCATTATTATTTCTATCTGCTCATTGGTTACATAGTTAATGCTAGTAAATTCTGGAATAAATGTAAACCAGTTCGATGTTTCACTAAGTTACAAAAGAGTTTAAAATGACTTTACCCACGACTGGTATCATTTTTTTTTGTGTGTGATCTGAACAAGAATGTCATGCAGTCGTTGACGTACTCCAGTCTTTCTTAAAGTCTATGTCACTTTAAAAACGATTTGGTGAACACCGCTCAGTAATATCTTTTTCACGTTACACCAATAATTATTGTTCGAATAGTCGGTATAGATCATTTAGCTAACTCACCGGAACCTGGGTATCCGGACATGGACATTTAAATAATATATTATACATACTGCTCATTCAGAGTACTCCCAGAAACCCGCGTACTTTATATTCTATATAACACGATATAAACCATTTCCATAAAATAAAGTGGGTCATACGACAATAGATCCACACGCCGTGTATTGAACTGTACAGACACAACAATCACAAGCCGTTGCCGATTTGAGTAGCACTACTACAAAGGAGTATTTAATTGGTGCATGACTAAATTTTACGGAAATAGTCCATATCGTGTTGTATACTCACTGATAATAATTGTAATATATTACATATCCTGTATAACGTCCGTGTCTTCATGAAGTGACGGGAGCCAGAGGGTGTTGTTACTTAAAATGAATTACAAATCCATTGAAACGTGTCCTTCTATAGAATTAACAGGTTGTTCGATAAAATACCCGTTGAATTGGCGCTATGTCGGGATTTCTTGTCTTCATGCAGCAATGCCCTTTGGCTCCCGTCACTTTGTGAAAACACGGACGATAATATACTCACTGGTCATACAGTTGACGCCAGTAAATCCGGCTAGACAGGTACACTGATAATAATTCACATAGTCAGTACAAAATCCACCGTTCTGACAAGGAGAGCTTGCACATTCGTCGATATCTGGGAAGAAATTATTGTTGAAAATTATGATATATTCCACATGCTACGGATCAAACTTTATGATTGTTAAGGTGATCATGCGACAAAGATTCGAAAGTTATTACAATATGGTAATTTATTTACGTGTACATGCTTATATGGCTCATAGCCTAAAGTTGTACATATATATCACGTATAAAATATCAGTATAAGCTATTCCTCTCAAGGACCAGCCTTTTGAACAAGCCTCACCTTTTTGCTGGCTTATTTTTTCATTTCTTTCGTTGTGATTTGAGAGTGTGATTTGAGAGTGATATATCGTCCCATATAGGTCCCATTGGCATTACAACCGGCAATTATTTATTTTTTTACTATCTAAGGACTACTTCAATTCAATCAAACTTGGTTAGAATTAATCCTGGCACTTTTTGTATAAGGGCAAAAGCACCCTAATGATATTATGACCCCTGTCCAAAGATAAGTAACCTCACTTACAGCGCATCCCTTAGCTTTCTAGGGAACCTCAACAATGTCAGCCTACAAGATACCCATTTAAATATCCGGGTTGAGTGCAGCATAGTAGGGATGAATCTCTTGCTGAATGAAATCGACGCCACGGGTGGGATTCTAACCAACGACCTCCTAGTTGAATGGTGTGAATCAGAATAACTACATCACGGCGTTTCCGTTTAACAAGGATCACTCTTTCAGGTTCAAACGATTATAATTATGAAGGTTTCGATTTTATTCGTCACAGTCACAGTCGACCGGAAGTAGTACATCAGTGTTTTAGGCGTCTTCTCATTGTAAAGCGCGCAACTGCATATGACGTAACAATGAGCGAACGCGCAAAACTATGACGTATTATTTTCGATCGACATGCCCTCCGTCACAGTTGACCGAAATCGGAAACACGATAATTTTGATGCATAAATAAGCCATCTATTTACAAACATCCTACTCACTGATAGAGCACCGCGGTCCAGTAAAACCTGGAAGACATGCACATCTGTACGCATTGACCAAATCTGTACAAGTGGCTCCATTCAGGCAAGGAAAACTGATACACTCGTTGATATCTGAAAAAGAACACACACTTCTGTAAAGCTCAAGTAAAGTTATAGTACAGCGAATTCTTTTCCCGAAATATATCCTCAGATCCACGTATATTGAAATGTCGTATCATGAATATATAGAACAACAAAACTGTGTGAAACATAAATGAGTTTTTATTAATCTATTACATAAAATGTGTAACAAAAAATCAGTCTTGTAGCCCACGAGCTTTGAATTTTTTCTATAGAAGTTAGATGAAAATATCATAATTTGTTTGTATACCTTTTCATTATTCTTTTGTCTAATCTCTGAAATGGCTCAGCATATGGACGATACCAAACAAAATAATTATATTAAGAAGAAAATGCACTAAATCTGATATGACGGTTAAATTCAAATTTCCAAAAAAATAACCAGCTGTATTACGTAGTAAAACTTTTATTCTTTTAATCATCCTCTTCTTCTTTCTCACCATTTATATCTTCTAAATATTAAATTTCTTTCACCATCTTGTTTATTCTTTCATTTCTTTTGTCCTCTTCAAAATGATGTATACTAATTTATTTTCTTTACTCTTCCTTAAATCAATTATTTTGGTTACTCAATCTTCGCTTTCAGGGTACTCGCCTCCTTTCATTTTACTAGGTTGTCATGTTACTTTATATTGATTATGTCTGTTAAAAATGAAATAAATGTTAAATTAAATTCGCTTCAATCCAATATATATCTTTTACATATCGTCCGTGTTTTCACGAAGTGACGGGAGCCAGAGGGTATTGTTACACGAAATGATTTTCAAATCCATTAAAACGCGCCCTTCCATAGAATTAACACTATTTTCGATGGATGCATATTGAATTGGCGTAATGTCAGGCTTTATATGTCTTCATGCAATAATACCCTTTGGCTTCCGTCACTTCGTGAAAACACGGACGATATCTTACTTATCTCGCAGTGGGTCCCAGTATAGCCAGGCATACACAGGCACTGATATCCATTGACAAAGTCATTACAAGTGCCTCCGTTCAGACAAGGAGCACTAGCGCACTCGTCGATGTCTGAAAGGGAATTGATAACAACAAAATTATTCTCATCGAAATATTGTATAATTGAAATAATTCTTGTCTTATCCCAACATGGATAAACCCTGATTGACAGTGCTTTACCGAGAAGCTGTGAACAAAAAAAATTAACAGACATTCTCGGGTAGGAATCGAACCCTTGATCTCCTGATGACTAGACAGGTGTCCAACCGCTAGACTACCAAAAGCAGATGGTAGTGTATCTTGTATGTCGGGAATAATGACCAATATTGTGTCTAATCTATGGGTACATGAGGTGTTTCACCCAATCGTTCTTAGCGTTATGCATTACTTTAAGAAAGGCTGTAGTACGATAAGTGTAGTACGCGTAAGATTCTCGATCATTAAACACAAAAACTGATACCAGTAGTGCGTAAAGTAGTTCCTAAAGTTCTTCGTAATTTTGTGAAACGCCGCCCGGTTAGGTGTTTTACGAAGGTAAGAAAGACTTTAAGAACGACTTAAAGTTCGACTGGTATCAGTTCTTGCGTTGAATGCGCGTAATAGTGTGAGCCATTACGCACAAGATGGGATACCAGTCAATCTTAAAGTCGTTCTTAAAGTGTTTCACCAATATACGAAATACTTTGAGAACGACTTTAAGATCGACTGGTATCAGTTCTTGTGCTGAATGACCAAGAATCTTACACGTATTATAGTCGTTAAAATACACCAGTCTTTCGTAAAGTCGTGCGTAACTGTAGGGACGATTAGGTGAAACACTGCTCAGGTGCGTAAGTATTTCTCCATAGACCCCTGTGTTATTTGGCCTTTAAACAAATTCTTATCAAATCAGTTGTTAGATTTGGTCGACAAGTTCTTGGCAGCAATGGAAAGGAAATTCCCTTGCCTTTATCATTCTGCATTCAAAACCAATTTAAATTGAATCAACGAACCTACATATAACACGTTTCGCTCGCTGATTTAAAAGTTCAGTAATCCCTACACAACGGTACTTTGACACAAATCACACAATATACAATTATAGATAAGCTCCCCATTCACTTTCTAAAATGGAGTTTTGAACTGTAGCGTAGTTTACATTCTCTGCGACCCTGCATTGTTTTAATTTTTCAGGTTTTTGTCAACGTTGTATTTAGTATGTCACGAGGTAGTGCCTTTAATGTTGTATTTCATCAGTCCTTATATTTATATGGTTTGTATTTACTCATGTTCGTTTTTAATATATTTGCTTGATTTCTTTTTAAATGTTTGCCAATCATTTGTACATATGTTGATTACTACATGGTGTATTTACTTAATAAAACACAAATTAAATAAGTATGGATAACTTACTTGTCTGGCAGAAGGTCCCCGTGAATCCAGGTTGACACGTACATGTGTATCCATTGACAAGATCGTTACAAATACCTCCATTTTGACAGGGGGCGCTGTCGCATTCATTTATATCTACAAATAATTAAAAAATACATAAGGAGAAGATGTTTTTTGTCCGTGTTTTCACGAAGTGAAGAGAGTTTTCATGAAGAGAGTCCTGACATCTATAGGAACAATCCAAATAACATCCAATTGATATGAGAGTTAATTTCATGGAAGAACGCGTTTCGATGAAATTGTATAAATATTAATATATTTCTGCAACATGAATTATGTCCTAATTTCGTACAGAGTTATATTAATGCATGTCAAGCAATTTGTTGATAAATCAGCACGTTCTAAATCAATTTCTGACCATTCCTGATCATTATTAAGCTCTAACTTTAATCTCTGGAAAACGTTCGCCAAACAACGTTTTCACACTCTGACATAGGGGATGTTGTTTAAAAATTGTAATTGATCGCAAATCAACTGCTAATTAGTTGCAAATTGTAACGCACATTTTCATTCACACATGATGCGCGCTTTTAACAAGACGCATGTGAAACAATTATTTTGATTGGCACGTTCCGGTCAACTGCAACTTGCGATCAATTACAACTTTTACATGCACTTACCTGTGCATGTGAGCGGTACACACGTCATCAGATCCCCTGTGAGTTCAAAGTCGAGAGATGCTGAGGAACTCCTCGCAAGCTCAGCGCAGACATAGCTGAAGTCCGTACAGGTCGGGGACACGGTCAGGTCTACGAGATAGGACACATCGGTGAACACCGATGTCTGGCCAGCATTGATAGGCAGATTGACGTTCGTGCCCAAATTCGGATTGGTCTCCTCTAATCGTCCACTACCGGAGGGACTGTTGCTGAGGTACGTTGTGATGGTCCACAGGTTAGACCCGGTAACGCTAGCGTAGTTTTGACTGGCAATAGCTGTGATATCCATGACGACGGTGTTGGTCTGGCCATGGAACACCTCGTTACTGTCGAGTGAGATCGAAAGCTGACTGATGTCCACGCCTATTTGATAAGAAATAGTTTAGAGATAGGTCAGATTTGATTCAACAATGATAGTGAGTTTTCGAAATCGGTCGACGGAGGCTTGCAATCGACAGAAAACGAGAGCATGTATATTTGGTCACGATAAAAGATACGCACACCAGCTGGGCACTTGTCATCTATTGCGCAAATCCGATACGCACTCGTTTTCTACCGTAATATCGAAAACCCATTAATACTAGTAACAAAACGTATTACCTATCCTTCGCCTTTTCCAATGCGGTTCAGATAGCTTTAAAGGAATATATGCGTTGGGGAGGGGGGGGGGTCTTACAAATCCGACGCTTTGATTTGGCAAGCTTCGGTCGAACTCGTTTCCTAGTGAGCAGGCTAGCTCTTAAGTGATCTTTTTACACGAGTCAATGTTAATTCATTTCGATTATGTAATCCCTGTGAATCTCAATTAACAACCCTTTAATTCTAATCAAGTCATACCTCTGCATTCGACCTGGGTGCATTCTCGGGTTAGCACTGGAGAAAGCTCGAAGTCTGGCGACGGGTTGTTACCCTGTTCCAACTCCACGCAAATGTATTCAAACTGTGAGCAGGTAGGTCCATCCCTCGTGTCCAGTGAAAACTGCAGGTTGCTAATGGAGGTCGGGGTTCCGGCCGGGACAGTGGTTTCCGCCTGTGCATTTGTCAGTGTGATAGTCTGCTCGTCATACCGGACACCGTTCCCGTTGGGATCGGATCTGGCAAACGCTGTGACCTGCCAGAGTCCAGATCCGACGGCCGTACCGCCGTTGGAGTCGGAGGTCACCGATAGTGAAAGGTCGACAGTGTTGAGCTGTCCTCCAAACACGAACTGGGGAGCAGTGAGTGCTGAGTCGACGATTTCAACACCTGTTCGAATTCCAAAGATGAGGCAAGCATGTTATTCAACACATAATAAGGAAATTTATATTGAATTCATCATTACGTCCGTGTTTTCACGAAGTGACTGGAGCCAGTGGATATTGTTACATGAAATGAGTTACAATTCCATTAACTCGTTGTTCATTAAAATGCCCGTTGAATTTGCGTTTTGTCGGGATTTCTTTGTCTTCATACAATAGCTCTGATTGGTTCCTGTCATTTCGTGAAAACACGGATTATTATTGCTAAATTAAAACCAACCTGTTCTATCATCGACATTATGAACTACTAACATCATAACATAATTAATATGGATGCTTTCGATACTATTTATCAATACCAACGTTGGTTTCTCACCAGATTGATACAGTCGTCGGTTATGAACAATCTGACAGTACCGATACTGTCATTCATTTTCATTCCCTTTTTCACTTTACGTTTGTCGAGAACAGTTGACGAGGGAATCTCCTCGTGCGAACGAAACCTCTTATTTCTACTCACCCCTGCATGTTACTGCCTGGCAGGCTGTAAGCACGGTATCATCTGGATCTCCAGTCAAGACGAATGTCGGGTTCGCATTGGGGCCTACACCGATGGTAGCACATATATAGGGAACATCGTCGCAATTGACGTTCGCTGACAAATCCAAATCGTAGACGAGGTCAAAGAACCGTGAAACCTGCCCTGATACGACGCTGGTGCTACCTTGAGACGAGCTGAGCGAGATGTCTGTTGGGTTTGTCTGGGTTCCACTGCCGTCACTGTTCTGGCTACCAAATACTGTGAACTGCCAAAGATCCGATCCGGTGACATCCCCTGTGTTTGGTACTGAGTTGGCATTGAAGTTGAAGATAACTTGTTGTCCGGATTCCCCTTCTTGTAGATCGCCTGACGTGACACTGAGAGATGTTTGGTCGAATACGGCGGCTTGAAATTGAAACGGAACAAAAATGTGAGTCGATTAATTAGGCCATTCATAATCCTAATTTATTCCATTTCATCTAGTCATTGTTAAGGTAACATATACATTTACTAAAGACTGGAATATTTGGAATCCAGTTTGCATACATTACTTGTTTCTTTGTCAAGCAAGCCTTCGGCGAGCTAGCAGGTTGCCAAGAGCATCATTTGTGTATAAAGAATGCATACAATTTGTATATGTTAATAAGCCTGCCTATTTGGCTTCTCTGATTTTTATGGCCTAATGAAGAGGACGGTTTGTTCGAGCTTCCCCTGCCAATGCACTTGCAAGTAAGATTTAAACTTGCAAGTTGCAGGTAGGTTTTAAATGTTACCATTAAGTAAGGATGCATAGGATGTGACGGTTAATACATCATTTTCTCTCCGAAATTATGAAAACGTACCTCCCCTACTTAAATAAGACCTGTCTACATCAATGTATGTTTTCTGTCACTTTCAGATTTGCTGTAATTATTTTAAAAATACTTATTCATAATAATTATTCATAATAATAATAATAATAATAATATGATATATGCAATTTATAGAGCGCAGTATCCACTCTCATTGTTTAGTGCTCAAGGCGCTTTACATTATTATTACCATTAAATTGACAGAGTGTTCGACAGTTCTTACCAGTGCAATCAATTGGTGTGCAAGAAGTGGTACTTGCGGGTGTCAAAACAAAATCAGGATCCGGATTGCTTCCTTTTTCTACAATCGTACAGATGTACGAGAACATTGAACATTGAGGACCATCGCTCAAGTCCAGCACATAAGACAGTCCGTTGATCGTAGCTGGAGTGTGGTAATTCAGTGTCGTTTCAGCTTGTGAGGATGTTAGAGTAATAACGTTCTGGTCGTAGCGAGTTCCTGAGCCATCGGAATTAGGGCTGGCGTAAGCAGTGACCATCCAAAGTCCGCTGCCAACAGCTGTACCACCGTTCGTGTTTGCAGTGAGGGTGACTGAGAAAGGGATGGTGTTACTTACTCCTGAGCTCACACCTCCTGTCACACTTGTCGTGGTGGAGGTAAGCTCAACATCTGCCGAAAGAAAATATACGCATTCCATGAGGATTTTGTTTAAGGTATAGAGAAGTTTCGGGAGAGATGGTGCTACATATATACCACTCCTTTGTGAGATGAAGTATAAAATGTTCGCATAATTCTTCTTTTTATTCACGAATTGGATATTATTCATAGTTTGTTTGTCTTAAATTGACCGAGAACAAAAGTAACAGCTTGTGTCAGTTTTATTCACCAGCATGTTGGCTTCGATTGCGGAAATGCCGCTTGCTTATCGCAGAAAGCAGTGGGCCCAATAGCGCTGGCGGTCCTTAGGAGTGACTGGTAGGATGTAACAATTAAACTACAGTATTCCAGAACACGTGCCAGAGTCATGTCTCAATATCATTAATGAATATTGATAACTATACACATAAAACATTTTGTGAATATTTCAACTTGCTACACATCAGTTTTTTTTTTCATACTGACCTTCTTTACTTTTTTATTCACCGAACTGTTCCAAAACTTCTAAAACAACGTTTTTTCATAAAATTATGCTCATTAGGCAATTTTTGGTTTATGAATGACTCTTTCTGTGCCAAATCAGACAATATCTTGACCTAATCCCGACTTATAATAGTTTTTGGCCATTGTGGATTATATTTAGCACATTTAAACAGGGTATATATTCAAAATTACTAACCTCTGCAAGTAACTGCTTGACATGACGTAAAGACGTTGTCATTAGGCACCCCCGTCAGGGTAAAGTCTGGGTTGGCCGATGGTCCTTTAGATGCCGTCACACATATGTAAGGGAGGTCATCACAATTCACATTTCCCGATAGGTCCATCACAAAGTCTAGCCCTGAGAATGATGATGACGATCCTGGGCTAACACCAACATTTCCTTGACTGCCCAAGTTTACCACATATGTGCCCGTTGTTGCCGTATTTCCTTGCGAGTCGCTACTGCCGTAAGCCTCGAAGCTCCAGAGCTGCGACCCACTCACAGAGCCCGAGGTTGAAGTAGGATTCATCTGGAAGTCGAAGACCACAGATTGTCCCGAGACTCCCTCTCGCAATTCCCCCGATGTGACGGAGAGAGAGGTGGAGCTAATTTCAACTCCTGGATGTGGATTTAAAAGTTAAATGACCGGTGAGAATCATCGGAAAAAACATAATTATTTTAATTTCAACATCTTTTGAATTGTTGCTTAGGTCCATCTATACTGTTGAAATAACTGCAGATCACGAGAGTAATGGTGCATGAAATTATTAGCTTTCTTTGATTTTTATGGCGTAATAAAAAGGATTGTTTGTTTGAGCTTCCCATGCCTACGCACTTGAAGGTAGGATTTAAAATGTATGTCACTATTCAAGTAAGTATAAGGTCGGTTGTTATTTTGACATTTCCTTTTTGCCTGATTTTCCTTTTTAGTCCGTTGAATGTCTAGCTGTGAAATGATTTGTATATATTATTTTATTCATTTTCAGTTGCCAAGTAGTCTGACATTTTTCTAGTCTTCTCTTACTTTTCAAAATATCCCTTTCATAATCTGTCTATTCCTCCCCTTTCAATCTGCCATGCTTGTCCATTCCTTCTCTATTCTGGTGTGCTCACTCATTTACATCTCTCACTTGAATCTTTAGTTCAGCCCATTTAGTTCAACCATTCTTGCATTCCTTCATGTTCATTTTCCTCCCTTTCGTCATCTCCACTACTTTTTCCTATTCTTTCTTTTATTGAACTTGGTTTGTCCTTTTTTGTTTATAGGTATATCTACTTTCTCTTTTGTTTATTGATTCATTTAATGTAAATGTTTTCTGAACTTGAGGCCAAGTAGCCATTTTGTTATCTAAAATAAATTCACAGCAGTACAGTTCTGGACTTTGTTGGGTTGAGTTCCCTTCCTTCTATCTTCTCATGAGTTTCGTCTTTAGTTATTTCCAGCGATATGTTGATATTTTACAGGACTGATTTATTTTATAGTTCAACTGAGTTTATTTAGCATTTCTATATCTACACTTCGTTTATTAGCAGCCCTAAAACTGGTGGCAGCGGAGTTATCTCCCTACGCCGTATTATTGAGAAACATTATACTCCAACTCGTTTATTTCCTAATCCTACATAAGGATGCATAGGATGTGACGATTAAGAGATTGTTTTCTCTCCCAGATTATGGAAACGTGCCTCCCCTGCTTAAGAAGGACCAGTCTAAATAATTGTGTTTTTTCTCTATCACTTTGAGATTTGTTATAATAATTTTTCAGTTACTAGACAGGGTGTTTGACAATTCTTACCGGTGCAATCAATTGGTGTGCAAGAAGTGGTACTTGCGGGTGTCAAAACAAAATCGGGGTTCGGATTGCTTCCTTTTTCTACAATCGTACAGATATGCGAGAACATTGAACATTGAGGTCCATTGCTCAAGTCCAACACATAGGACAGTCCGTTGATCGTAGCTGGAGTGTGGTAATTCAGTGTCGTTCCAGCTTGTGAGGATGTTAGAGTAATAACGTTCTGGTCGTAGCGAGTTCCTGAGCCATCGGAATTAGGGCTGGCGTAAGCAGTGACCATCCAAAGTCCGCTGCCAACAGCTGTACCACCGTTCGTGTTTGGAGTGAGGGTGACTGAGAAAGGGATGGTGTTACTTACTCCTGAGCTCACACCTCCTGTCACACTTGTCGTGGTGGAGGCAATCTCAACATCTGTCGGAAGAAAATAAAGGCATTCGATGAGGATTTTGTTTAAGGTATGGAGAAGTTTGGGGAGAGATGGTGCTTCAGATATAACATTACTTTGTGGAATACAATTTTTAAAAAAATCGTGTAATCCCCCCTTTAAATTTTATTCAGAAATTGGATAGTGTTCATAGTGTGACTATATAAAATTAAATGAGAACGTCATATTTATCACTCTTTTTATAGATCTCTTTTCCTGCCATATGAAGCGTTTTTGGGCGACCGAGATGGACAAATTGTCTTTCTCCCCTCCCCCGCATTGACAAATGTTTGATATACCCATTAGGTTGAAATATTTGGATGGATGAGAGTTCGTTTCCATCGTTGACCAGGTACATGTACTTGGAATGATTTACTTTTAAAAGAGACAGCCCCAGTTCTATTTTCGTCTCAAGGGAGCACCAGGTCCAAAGGAAATCACTTCAAGAGGAAATTTCATAATGGAAGTCTGTGAAATAGTCTTACCTGAGCAGTCTACATAGATGGAGGCTAAAGTTGTGAACAACAGATGAGGAGACAGATAAATTTACATCACCTTTGGTGTCTTGCAAAGAGATATCTTTATCAAAGTGCTCGAATGCACATTTTGATAAGGACATATAGAATGATTTCCACTGTGACTGTCACACCAAGATCATCGAAAATATTCCGTCGTCAGACTTAAGACCGACTCACTCGTTTGCGATTTTAGCCTGCATCGGGCCAGCGTTATTGGAAACTAAAAACGGTCCCTGGGTGCAGTGCATACGCGGATCAGATGGTGGACCAACGTTCGACTTGCGCTTAAGCAGCCACGAAGGTTAAATGCAAAGGTGCGAGTCGGCCTTTATAGAGTTGGACTCTCCAATCAAATTGAAGAGGTCCCATATGTTCTATAAAGGATAAGGCTTGTCAAGCATAGATAGTGTTCCTAGAAACTTCCAACGAATCGCAAATCGACATCGAATCGCTTGCAAATCGAAAAGAAGAGGATGCAACAATTATTTTGATTGTCGCATACCCAACCCATCACTTACAATTAGCAATAGATCTTAAGTAATTCCTAGCAACACCCCTTTATTCTTACGATTCTTATGATTGCCTTTACGATTGTTCATACCAGAGAGCATGCTGGGATATCTTTCTAGTACGGTGGTAATTTTGCGAAAGCGTAAACAACGCAAGATCACTATGTTTTCCTGGAAAGATATCCCAGCAAGCTTAGCGTTTGGAACAATCGTAAAGGCACGTACTACCAATCGTAGAGGAGACTCACCACTACACGATACTTGTTGACACGCTGTAAACACGGAGTCATCAGGCACGCCGGTGAGCATGAAGTCTGGTGACGGATTGGCTCCTTTCGCAGCCGTTACGCAGACATACGGCACATCGGCGCAGTTCAAATCGCCAGCAAGATCGACGTTGAAATTAAGACCACTGAAATCAACGGATGATCCGGGAGTAACTCCTACTTGCGATGTGACTGTTACGGCGGATGAGAAAGACTGCGTGCCGGTCCCGTCCGAATTCTGACTGCCAAAAGCTGTGAATTGCCATAGGTCGGTTCCTTGAACTGCTCCAGTATTCGCCACAGACGTCATGGAAAAACTGAACGTTACCGTCTGACTGGAAAGTCCCTCACGAAGTGCACCCGAAGTTATAGATAGAGATGAACCACTTATTTCAACACCTACAAGACAAAATAAATAAAAAAAAAAAACAATTATGATCTTAAATGTCAATGCAAATGAAGAAAATGTGCACCTTGAATCGCAAGTAAAAAAAACTGATTCTTAATTCTTACATTTCATAAAGATGTTCCCAAAGCTTGGCGAAGGACTCTACGCTTAGGTTATGCTAGTTTATCATCCCAGGGTTATCAGAAAGGGCAGTAAATCGTCAACAGTCGTGTGTGCAGAGTCGTGCTTAGCTTTATGAAATCAAACAATGTTTAATGACTAACTGGCTTTTCACATAACTATCGGCAGAAAGAACAATAGCCAAAAGTCGGTCCTCCAGAGCAAACTCAATTTTTTTTTTATGAACAACTATCATGTAATTATTGTTTTGTACAATTTCTATTTAAGTCGTAGGCCTACTATCTTTTGTAATAGTAATAGTAATAGTAATAATACTTATATAGCGCAGAAACTATATTAATATATTCTACTGCGCTTAAAAGACTCTTAATTAAAGTAAAGACATTAGTGGTAAAGTAGACTTATTATAATGGCGTGTCAAAGAGATATGTTTTAAGCTTTGATTTGAATGTGTTTAGTGAGGATGAATTTCGTATATCAATAGGTAGTTTATTCCAGAGTTTGGGCGCTGCACATGCAAATGCTCTATCTCCTAGAGTGACTCTTGTTTTAAGAGTTGTTGTCTGTAACAATAGGGTGTCGTGTGAGCTGCGAATATTGTGCGTATCGTTGTGTGATTTGAATTTCAAGAGATCTACAATATAACTTGGGGCTTGACCAACCAGAGCTTTGTATACGATCAAAAGTATCTTAAAAGAGATTCTATGACGTACTGGCAGCCAGTGCAGATCCCTTAAGAGAGGGATGATCCGAGAGAATTTTGATCGACCACAGATCAGCCTCGCACAGGTGTTCTGGAATAGCGGCAGTCGTTGAACATGTTGAATCTGAGATTCTGGAAGTCCATGCAGTAATGAGTTACAATAGTCTAATTTGCTAGTGACACAAGCGTGAACAACAGTTTTGATGCTGTTTTGATCGAAATATTTTCGGATACGTCGGATATTATATATCATGTAGTTTGTTGATTTACAGACATTAGTAATATGTGTTTCCATGTTAAGGTTTGGGTAAAAAAACACTCCAAGATTCCTTGCCTTGGTAGATGGCTTAACAACAGTACTACCAACAGACAGTCAATGAAAATCCAACTTTGACAATTGTCTTGGCGTTCCGATAAGTAACAATTCTGTTTTGTTGTCATTTAACATTAGCTTATTTTTCAGCATCCAGACACGTATATAGCTGACACATGATTCTATCAACGATATATTCTGTCCTGTAACATGCGTATCTGGCTTAAAAGACAAGTAGATTTGTGTGTCGTCTGCATAGCAGTGACAATAAATTTCAGGAAATTGGTTTTGGATGCTTGCAATGAGTTTGCCAGTGTAGAGTGTGAATAGAAGAGGTCCAAGTCGAGACCCTTGAGGTACTCCGAACGGAACAGAGAAATCATCAGATAAGATATCATAAATTTTGATGTTTTGATATCTGTCTGCAAGGTAGGACTCGACCCATTTCAGCGCGCATCCTTCAATTCCAAAGCACGTCCTCAAAGTATCGGACAACAAAGTGTGGTCTATAGTGTCAAATGCACTACTTAGATCCAACAGAAGTAAAATGGTAACCTTCTGATTTTCCATGGCCATCAACAAATCACTTCTTATCCGCAACAATGCAGTTTCCGTGCTGTGGAATTGCCTATATGCAGACTGATGAGTAGGCAGAAGGGAATTATCATTAAGGTGACTCAGAATTTGCTGGAAGACTGCACCTTCGACCAGTTTTGATACATATTTTAGGTTACTGACAGGTCTAAGATTACGGAATTCTATATCAAGGCCCGGTTTCTTTAATAGTAGTTTTACAAGAGTATATTTCCATTGCAGAGGAAAATGACCAGATGAAAGAGAAAGATTAATTAGAGAAGTTACCACTGGGAGCAAGACATCCATACATTGCAGGAGAACTTTTGTAGGCATGGGATCAAGTGAGCATGATTTCTTACTTGATTTAAGGATGAGCTTTTCTACTTCATGTTCAGACAGTTGCTTGAAGTTGTTCAGTTTGGCAATATTATCGTGGTATGGAGGAGGATCTACAACTGGAGTGTTCAATGTATCTAACTGAGCCCCAATGGATTTTCAGGACTTTGTCATTTTAAGTTAATGACATGGAGAAATATATATCTCAAAATCAAATCAAATGGTAAAGAGAATTAAAAAAAAATTAGTGTTGCCTACTTAGGAAAAGAATAGTGATTGAATTTGTTTAAAATAATTCTTGCTCTGAATGGGTTAAGACGATTCTGCTCTTCCGTGGCCCGCCCCATATAACTCCTTTAGCATACATGGTACAGCGGGATAATTTTGTTCATTTTTCGCGGTTGGTTAGCCTATGAACATATTCGCGGTGTACAGAATTTGCGGATGCAATTTAAGAAAAAAACATTAATCTCCCGACCTTACTAATAGAGATTTTCAGGAAACAGAAAGTGATTACTAGACAAAAAGAAGCTTTTATATGCCGACAAATCATAAAGACTGACTGTATAATTACAGTATAATCTGGGGATCATGATTAGAAACTCAAATATTCACGTGATTGAAATATTGAAACCGTGAAACTTCCAAACGTACTGAGAAGTACTGAGCATGTTAAATTTCTGTACGAAATATTAAGGATTATTTTCGCGGGTCATATTACCTGCAGTCTTATATTATCTTCATGTACCCTAAACGTGATTGAAACATTGAAACCGAGACACTTCAAAACGCACTGTGAAGTACTGCGCATGATAAATACATTTTTGTACGAAATTTATTTTCGATTATTTTCGTGGGTCTAAAATTCGTGGTCGGCAATTTCACCGCGAAAAGCGGGAAAATTAAGCCCCCGCGATTCTCACCTCTGCATGTAACGCTTGTACAACCGAGAAGAGCCGCATCGTTCGGAAAACCAACTAGTTCATAATCCGGTGATGGGTTGGAACCTTTCCTTAGCTCAGCGCAGAAATATTGCATGTTTGAGCACAGCGTGCCGGTTGGGACTGAAATGGAAGAATCTGAGATGGAGGTGATTGTTGTCGTAGCTGGCGGATTCCATAGGGTCGCCTGTTGGCCAGCTGTGAGCGACACGAGGTGACCACCAATCTGGGTACTCCCAGTGGAGACCGAGGAGAAATAGCCAAATACTGCCCAAAGACCCGAATCCGTGCCGCCTCCGATAGAGTACGTAGACACCGATGAAGGCTCAAAGGCGAGGTTGAAAGTGAGCGATTGTGACGTAAATCCCTCGTACACTTCCGATGAACTAGCCAGAGTTGGTGTGGTCAATTGCACAGAGACAATGCCTACAGAGGATAAGGACAATATAAAATATTGATGAGAAAATATGAATAAAATGGGATGATTCCTGACTAAGAAAAAAGGGTTAAATACAGAAAGAAAGCTATTTTGATCATTTTAGTTCATGAAAACTCGCCAACAAAGTTTGGAAACTTTCAAATTATTTTTATTAATTCATTCGTCCGTAGCAAATTACACGATTGGACAACCAGTAATCAGTAAACTTATTAACTTATACAGTTTGCCGACTTTTAGCAACAATCTGGAAAATCTATTTCCATATCGAGTGCCAACAATGAAAATAGTGTTTTATTTTTTCGAAATTGATACTGTGGCTTCCAAAATTATTTTCCGCATCTTAGTAATTCCCTTTAAAATGAAAGGAAAATTTGCAAAATTTGTAATTGATTTCTTGTTGTCTTGGTAAACTTGGGCCAATTTCACGAAAATCATTAACAAAATTAGTACAAAGTGAATGAGTAGTTGTCCGATATGACATCACACATTCCGTCGATATTGAACGGACTGTATAATTTTGCTCATATTTTCACAGCTTGTTCACCTTATTTTTCTTCATCCAATGGGAACATGACTAATCCAGGGGTTGGTTCCCCTTAAATAGACAATGTAGCGTTGTTGTTTACCATTCATTGTATTATGAGGATTTCATCTGTCAATACCTCATTAATGCATCATTTCAGTCATTCATTGATGATTATCCTTCCTCTTGTATCAATTTTAATTCACATAATTTGAATCCATCCGCATGATTAATTGGTCAGAAGTTAATCACGTGATAAATTTGAGTTATTCCCATCCGTCACCCAATGCCCTAACGTTCCTCTATTGCGCTTCGGAAATAAAGATGTAGTTCATATATAACAATAATAATAATATATATTATTTACCCAGGCTAGCCACTATCAGCTGTAAGCTGGACTTCCAGCGTGCCCTTCATAACATGAAGTTATACGGTATTGCCCTTTCCATTCTTAAATGCCGAGCGCCGGGCAAGAAGGCAGATGGTCCTATTTGTAAAAGTCGTTGGTTTGACTCGGCCGGGGATCACTGACCCACACATATACGTGGAAGTGATAGATTGTCCCATCATATGCACGAATATAAATTTTGGGTTACTATCCAAATACCCAATTTGAAAGTACCACTTCAGTAAATCAAGCACATGTTTAAACTTCTCCTTTCATCCCTTTGAGCCGTCCTACGAGGAATTTATTATCATTGAACCTTAGCAAACCTCTGCCAACCTTAAACCTCTGTAAGTTTTTTACTTGTAAAAGCTTACCTGTTCATTTCGTGAACATGTCTTACTCTTACTTTTCTCTTAACATGCTTAATGCGCCTTGAGCACTCCACATACCGTAGTGGATTTGGCGTAATTTCTTACATAATGAAACATACCTTTTCATAATATGACTCAATATTGTAATAGATTTCCTAGAATTTGGGAATGTTTACGTAATCCTAACTTTCGTTTAAAAAATGAGTACTTTTAGGAGTATACCGAAGTAACAAATGAAAAAGCGGAATTACATACCGGTTTGACAGTGGGTTCCAGTATAACTAGATGTACATGTACAAGTGTAGCCTGTAGTCAGAGTATTACAAGTACCACCATTCTGACAGGGGGCTGAGAGACAATCGTCGGTTTCTGAAAGAAAACAGCAACAACAGCAATTATAATAATAATAATAATAATAATAATAATAATAATAATAATAATAATAATAATAATAATAATAATAATATCCATCATCATCGTCATGATCATCATCGTCATGATCATCATCATTGTCGTCGTCATCAGCAGCATCATCTTTGTAATCATCATCACCATCTCCATTAATACCACCATCATGATCATCGTATATGCCATCAGCGTTTTTACGTACCGACCTGCTAGGGAGGGGCGGTTGCACGACCTAGTCGTAGCAATTCAGTTTAAATAAATGCTGATGATAATGATGATGACGGCATCTTGTATAGTGCCGGTCTCCGCCTCAGTTGGGCTTAGATTTCAATGTCCTAATCAGTTCTATGGTTTATCTTTCAGTCCAAGAACTCCCATTGGATTGGATTAACATGAATTTAGGTGGTATGCCATGGTATACTTGACGCTATATATGTCGGCGTTTCTACGTATCCCATCATTTTGAAGATGGTCGATATCAGAAGAGTGATCCTCAGTCATTGGGATAATTGTATTTTGGAATAAGCAGCAGAGACTCTTCAGAAAACTGCAAATCTCATTTGCACCAAATGGCGTGGTGGAGATGTATTTTTTTTTCATTTACATTATAGCACAGAGAATTACACGCGTTGCCACATATGCTTACCCATGCACATACACAAATTGGTAAAGAGATACCACACACACACACGCACACGCACACACACACACACATACATACATACAAAGTAAACAGCTCATAATTTTGTACCAATTATTTTCTCACAAAAGGCATAGCCGAGTCAAAGAACCAAAATTTTGTCATGATACTTCACACACCTTATAATAATTTATCATTAGATAAATGTGTGATGACTTGAACAAAAAAATTAAAAAAAATAATAGTTATTCCCAAATTACGAGCCAATTCTTGAAACGTGTGTGTGTGTATGTGTGTGTGTGTGTGTGTGTGTTTGTGTGTGTGTGTTTGGGTGGGTGTATGTGAGGGTTTACTAACAATCAAGGAGATACCATCACTATTATAAATTACTCAACTGTACAGCATAGATTTATTTTTGTCGTTGAAGGAAAACAAAAGATTATTTCGAATTGAATTGAATTGGATATTTCACGAACTTCATCGAAAATTTCTTTCAACCTTTAACAAGATATAAACTATTTCGGTAAAATAAAGCGAAACCGAGACAAAAGATCCGTACGCCGTTAATTCAACTGTGCGAAAATAACAATGACAAGCCGGCTCCGATTTCAATAGCATTGCAAAGGAGCATTGAATTTGCGTTCGACTTATATATTCGGAAATGGTTTATACCGTGTTCTTTCAATATTCTTCACTTACTAGTTTCACAGTTGGCGCCCTCGTATCCCTGAGGACACATACAAGTATAGGTCTGCCATCCGTCCACACAAGTACCCCCATTTTGACACGGTACAGCGACAGAAAGACAGTCATCTCCGTCTGATAAAGAAAGATATATATATATATAAGAAAACAAGATACAGTTACATGTGGTTAATACACTTAAACCGAGGAGATTGCAAAAGACATGGGTAACAACTGCATAGAAAAATGCTGGTATAATTCAAAAATGAACAATATCTTTGTCATTATCTAGCTTCACTTGGAAACTTAAAAAAAAACCTCCTTGTTTTGATTGTGAATCATAAATCTGTAAATGTTGTGTCATTGTCATAATCTAGCCTCACTTGGAAACTTTAAAAAAAAACTCCTTAATTCTAATTGTGAATCATGCAAATGTTGTGCCAATCATGGGATACTCCACTCTCATCTATGTTTTTTTTTTGATAATTGTGTTTCCCAAAGAACGATTTTATAATGCATATATTGTTTGTTTACAAATGCCGAATTATCTGATGGACTGTTGCAGTCTTCTTTCCTTCTCTTCTATACTCCCTCTCTGTTGTTCTTATTCTATAAAGTATGTGTTGTATATGTATTGTATTCCCTTTGTCGTATTTTTCGGCGCATCCGACACAAGCTCTGCTTCTGGATCTGCGCTCTTTTCCTTCAATTTGTTTACCTCAATAATGTATGTTATAATTGCCCTATCATATGAGTACAATCGTAAATTGCAAGACTGTACAGCATTGAATTATTTTTCTTGATGAAGGAAAAAAATAAATGGTATATTGAATAGGCGGATTTACCTATATATTCAAATTTATGTACGTTTAACGTAGTTACGTGGTATTCCATCGACCAGTTGATAACAATAAGACTACAATAATGGGAATCCAGTTTGCACACATTACTTGTTGCTATGTCGGGCAAGCCACGGGCAAGCTTTCTGGTTGTCAAGAACAACCTTTTGCATCGAACAACCTTTTGCATCTATTAGTAAACCCTCCTATTGAATGGCATTGTGAACTGATGGGTTGCGAGAACCATTATTTTTTATGGCCATGTTCGATGCGGCATAAATGGCAGTTAAGCGAATACCACATCTAACGCGCAGTAAATTAAAGATATTTTCAAACTTATGCGTTAGATGTTTCGATTTTGGTGAGGAAATTATTTCCATTTTTTA
>BQKZ01005716.1:17815-33949 GCA_036244855.1 Temnopleurus reevesii | reverse complement strand
AGACTATATATAGGGATGTTGTTCAACAGTTTCAACTAATCGCAAGTTGCAGTCGATCGGAACGTGCCAATCAAAATCGTTGTTTCATGCGCGTCATGTTAAATGCGCATATCGCGCGCGAATGAAAATGCACGTTACAATTTGCAAAGTTGCAGTTGATTTTGAGCAACACCCACTTAAATAAACAAACTGTGAAAGTTTGTACAGCATCAGACAATCCGTTAAACCCTTTGACTACTGGAACCGGGAATCCCGACACAAAGTTAATGGGTTTTACAGAATTCAGTATAGTCAATAGGTTAAAAGATGTTAATTTTCAAAATTTCTGTGATGTCCTCCAACTGGGAACCTTGGGTTGGCAACCTGAGCAGAATCTGTGACGTATACTTTAGTGGACAACTCCCAATTTGCATGAATAAAAATGATCAAATGCAAGATTTAGAATAAAGGTTCACAATAATTCTTTAAAAAAGACATACAGACTAATAAATGCATGCCATAGTCCAACAATATCTCGACTTTTCTGCAAAAGAAGACAATTTGAGAAATTGATTTAAAGAAGGAATGGAAAATTGTTGAACAGGACATCACATATTTCTACAAAGTTGCCGACCTGACGGATCCCCTTCGATTCTTGAAACTTAAAAATTTTACAACGGATAATCCGAATCAGTTTTAAAAAAAGATGAGATAATATTTTGGAAGCGCGTTGTTTCAAGAGGAGAATAGGCCTGTTTCTAAAGAAAGGTTTTATGTAACGTCTTTATAAGGACCATAATTCTCAACTTGATTATCAAGATTTCAATTTCTTAAATTCCTCTTCATAGAACACTGTTCACCATAAAATGGGCAAATTCACGTGTCTTGATAAAAATCGAAATTCGCGTTAACAATCGATGATGATTTCCCTTTTTTAAATCTATGTTTTGATATCTGGTCTATTACATTTTATTTTTATACAAGAGTCGGGGATCCGTATTCGTCAACTATTTAAGGCATTGCATATTACTTTATAAAAATGCGTTGTTAGTTTTTCCATAATACCAGTAGAAATCCTCTTTTACGTCAATATTTTAACGTGGTAATTTGTGTCGACCTTTATCTTCTCTTTTGTGTGTATTCTGTGAATTTGATTTCGGATCCCGTATTAAAGCCCAAGCATAGTTTTGGTAAAGATGAAAAAATGTGAATTTTGGGGATGCATATCATGACATGTAATTCTTATACACATTTTGAGACCATAGCATATGTTTTTACGAAATGATTCTATTGAAAATTTGAATTTGATCGTTAAATCATATTTAGCGCCCTCTCTTGGTTATAGCATTATTTTGCTCGTTATCGAGCATATACAATGTTACTTTCGGGATTTGACAATAGAATGATATAGAGATATACACAACAATTAAATTCTGAAATTTTTATCCAATTCTGAGCATGGGAAGTTGTCCTTTATCAAAAAAGAAAATATTAAAATAGTGTGGTGCTGCACCACACTATTTTAATTTGCATATTTTAGGTTACAGATTTTCCCAAACTCGTTCATTGATACTATATTTCATTTCATATAGATTTGGTAACAAAATCTGGTGATTAAAATATTCGCTTTTACCAAAACTGTACTTGGGCTTTAAGGGTATTGGGTGACCAATTGATCTAAATTTGACACATTACTCCATAATGATAGATTCCTGCAACCTAAATAACAACTATTATGAATATTTAGCAAATTTTCAGTTTTAAGAAGCGTGAAATATATGACAAACGGCGAACTTGATTGTCCAATTTCAACATTTGGTTACCATAGTGACACACATTCTATTTTACAAAACCTTTTAAGTTGCTAGTGTTTTACATAAAGTCATTAACCGGCTTGAGATTAAAAATACTTTTTTGCTGCTTCTTTTCACGTCACCCTACGTTGTTGACCTTTGACCTTGTTTAAATCCCATTAAATCCCATTAAACATGAAATTAATGGGTTTTTTCTGAAAGTTGGAATACAGATGAGCATCTTATTTACATAATATTCCTGACTTCAAAATGTAACTTCAATAAACACCCTACTTAAGCGAATATTTCCCTTTCAATTGAAGAAATGGGTCTTGCCACTGGTATTTAGTTTAATTACAACACCCTGATGCCCTATTAAAGGGAAACTAACCCCTGAGATCATCGTGGTCTCATTTAATAAAGAAAAATCAGATGAACATACTGTGAAAATTTGAGCAAAATCGGACAACCCGTTCAAAAGTTATGATTTTTCAAAGTCACAGAGATATTGCGATCCCTACCGTTTATGGGGATCCGTGCGATCGGCAAATTCGACGGAATCCGTGACGTCATGTCGGACAACTCCTCATTCACTCTGTATAAAAAATTTCACATTTTCTCCCTTTTTTTCGGAAAAATCAACAAAATGCTAATTTTCGGTTGGGGTGTAGCATTTCTGCATGTATTTTGAGAAGAATGATGCTGCAACCTTACTCTTTACATTAAGTCATTTTTAAAAATTATATGTACAAAATGAATGAGGAGTTGTCCGACATGACGTCACAGATTCCGCAGAATTTGCCGATCGCACGGATCCCCATCAACAATAGGGCTCGCCATATCTCAGTGACTTTGAAAATGAGTGGTGTAAATCTAAACTTTGAATATTCACAACTTTTAAACGGGTTGTCCGATTTTGCTCAAATTTTCACAGTTTGTTCATCTGATTTTTCTACATTCAATGAGAGCATGGTACTTCCAAAGTCTAGTTCTCCTTTAAACAAACCATGACAAATTCTGAGTCACTGGCTAGGGCTGATAGAGTTCCTAGGAAAGTGGGGTTCAAATTTCTTAAGTGATCTTTCTATTCCTAGAAATTCTTTTCATCTTGATATTCAGAAAGATTTATCTAACACTCAACAACAGAGCTATCACACAAAAGTTGTGTGAAATTATGATTGATGACTTGATTTTTTTTTTTACATTTCGCTGTCTTAATTCAAATTCAATTCAATTCAAATTTATTTGTCTCGTATAATAAACAAAAATCATGTTGAAAATTTGCTCAATTGTATACATTTCAGTCATTTAAAACACGGCATAATTAGTAAAAATAAGATAAATCCAATCAACCCCCGCGAGGTGCTTCACATTAAAGAATGTAAAAGAAAGTTATTATTATCGTATTTAGATAGATAGATAGATATATAAATGGTTTATTGAATAAAAATAATTGCAGCTAATAGCGGAATTGTGATTTCAATTTACAAAGTCAAACATAAATAATATACAACATTATAAAAGGACATGTGAAGTATAAAAATGGTGAGAGGTACAAAGTAAATGTAAATTTGCATTAATTCATACAATTGTACATTCACATTCCACATTTCAGCATTAGCGTCATGTTTGTGACGTCATACGTGGGCATACCCTTCACATACCTGGCCGCGATATGGTTGGTCTGCTGCATGGCGTTTCACCACACGGATTGCGCCTCGATCTTTAACAAACTCCACCACCGACTGAGATTGAAGCGCCCTCTGGCGTCAAGCTACAACTGCAAATTAGACCACGGAATTCACAAGCAGCTGACGGAGGTTGAGACAGATATACAGTTGATATTCATTCGTTACGTAAGTCGAGTCCCATATATTCAATTCTGCGTTTGTTGTATCGTCACAAAGTGGGACTTATCAGTATGTGTCAGCCCACTTGAAGCGCGAACAATTCCCGCCTTCAGCGTTCAAGTTAATTTCAAGATTCCTCTTACAGCTGACTTGATTGCACTATTGTTCCAACATAGTGTGATAAGTGCTCTTTGTGCGCGCGCGTCGAGCACTTCATCAAAAAAGATATTCATGCGATGTTGGTGTTAAGTGGGTGAAGAAGCGAAACTAATTAACATGCTTTCTTTAAGAATTCAATGAATTCAGACAATTCTTTTAAATTGTTTATGATCCTATCACAATGCGCCAATTTTCATATGGATGAAGCATGGTTGAGAAGACCCTCTTTCATATAATGACGCAAATACTGACGTCACAATTGTTGATCATTGCTGATAATAAAGAAGAAATTTGAAATATCTCTTAAGTGACTTTTCAATTATTCTTGGGTTCTTGAGCTTGAAAGGGAATATTCGTGTCATTGAGAAAGTGATCTTAAAACTAAGGTCAGTCTGTTTAAGTCATTTGATTGATCTGAGATCTCAACTATAGTCATTCGAAACAATGCTAATAAAACTGTTTGCTTAAATGTTAATCATTTTTCGTCAATGAACTTTACTCGCATTTCGATCGTTCATGACGCACAATTCAATGATGATAGACAATTTTCATTGCCAATCGTGAAATTCAAATTTGGACGTATTTTCTTTTCCTAAAATGACGATCTTCAAAACCAATCGAAGCAGTCTAGGATTTCTGAAATTCTAAAAAGCTGCAGCATCTTTAAACATAATCTACAAATTTTTTCATTATGCATATTTTTAGGTAGAAATCATCTTTGATTTTCTGTTCATTGTGAGCCAATTACTAGGCAATGATTAAGATAATGTCTGTTATTATTTTTTTTAGTATACTAGAAAGTGATTTTCGGGTCAGACCTCATTTTGTTAAGGTTTTATTTCTTTATAATCTTGTAATCCATCCGAAATCAACCGATTAGCAAACAAATCGAACCCAAATTGTTTTCATTGTCGTTCAAACTTTCACAGTTCAAGCGAGTCTAAGGATACAAAATAACACAACTGAAGAGATTTGGAAGCTATTAGATATTAGACTCAATCGTAACTTTTCGTTCCTATTCAACCTACGCCCAACCTTCATTAACTTTGACACACGTTATCTGACGCAGCAACAGTGGGTTTTCGAAATTGACGTACAGAGGCTTGCGATTGGTTGAACATTTAGTGCGCATCATGATGTACGCAACAAATGATGCGCACATCAGTTGCGCACTTGTTTTCAACGGTCCACATCCCACCGTCCACCAATTTCGAAACCCGATTATTATGGAGGGAAGACGCTATTGTTTGTGTACGTCAAGCACCAGTAGAACACATTAAAGGGGTACTGTTAGGAAAATACAAGTTGATCTGTATTGAAGTATTATACCCTTATCAATACCCTTTTCAGTGAAAGAGAGTTCATATGTGTTTCATATATTTAATAATATATATATATTTTTTCAATTCTATGTTGGCATAGTTGCTGTAGGGAACGCCCCTAAAAATTTGAACGTGATCTAGCAAGGTGAACAAACTTGACTCTTGTGATGTCACAACAGGGGCCTGTAACATAAAAGATGCAATTAAACTTGCAATAAATATCTATCGTATTAAGTCTATGGCAAAATGTGTACGAAAGAGATGCAATTAATTGCAAGATTAATTGCATCTCTTTTATATTACAGGCCCCAGGATCGACATTTGAAAGAAATTTTTAGGGGCGTTCCCTACTAAGCCAACATAAAAATGAAAAAAAAAATAATAAAATATATGAAACACATTTGGGCCCTCGTTCACTGAAAAGGGTATTGATAATGGTATAATACATCAATACAGATCAACTTGTATTTTCATAATAGTAACCCTTTAAACATCGGCCAAACGTCTTCTCTCCGTATATCAGCGTTTATTTACGCGTGTATTTGGTAGCAGCATCTTTGTAGCTGTCTCCTCATGCGCTTTTATTAGTATATTTTACCTTGTACATGAAATTAGTTTTTACTTTTGAATGAAATAAATACGAATCGAATCGATTTATTTATCTAATTCTGATACTTATAGGTCTCCATGGTGGACCATTTCACAGAATTGGTGGCATTCCCGAAGGTACTGTTTGAAAATAATAACTTAAATAAAAGAAACGATACATACAAATGCACAAGCAGCATCTTTATTTTAAGCCTACATAATAGATAAAAAACAATTTATCTATCTATATATCTTATAGTCTTAAAATTGGATCGTCTTTTAAATGTCACGAACTGACGAATCGCGAGGTCTGCCGCTTAAACTAGGATTCACCAAGCATCAAAGAGGGCGCAGTTCATGAATCTCACAATGAGTGTTGTTCCTGTCTACACTGCGGAATGATTTTTACGCACATTATTTTAGGTGTCCTATTTCGCCAGCTATCTGTAGTTTGTACCTTTCTGTCATGATCATGATAATTTGTCTCTCCTTACTTCTCCAGGTATCTGACACACCAGCTGTAGAATTATTAGAAAGCAGATCGTGTTTTCCTCCATTACATGTGAGTTTTTCTAAACAAATCAATACACATTTAGTACAAAAACACACCGAGACATTGGAGCAGAAAAAAATAGAGTAATAAAAGGAGCAAAAGTGTTTTTAGACACTTTGAAATATTTTTTAAAATAGATATTTAATTTTTATCATTTTTTCATATCTATTCTATTATTATATTAATTATTATCAATACCATTATCACTATTATTTATTTATCTAGTTACTTAAGGGGGGTTTCCAGTACGTTTTGAAGTATACATCGTCCCTGTTGGAAAATATCTATGGATGCTCGCATGATAATTAGGCAGACATTAAATAAAATTCCATATCTAACTCTGTTACAATGAATTTCATTGGAAATGCGACAAGCAGATATCAATGATTTTTTTATAGTTAAAAAATCCAATATTAACCTTTGCGGTTTTTGTTTCAAACGTGAAGCGTGCAGGGATATTTTTCCAGTATACTGGCTATTTTGCGTTGTTTATATTTCGCAAAAAAGATCCGTAGAAAAATTATCCATCATAGGCCTACTCTCCGATATGAACAACCATAATGGCACGTATCCTATGAACATTTTATTCATTTTTTCTTACAACTGCGAAGATCTATTGCCCAGATCACATAGAAGCCCCCACTGTATAAGATTCAACACGACTCTTTGTCGGAGCGCATAAAGAACAAATCGACATTAATTTACCAAACACGCGTAATGAACTGTCTTCCTCCCGATTGATTCATTACAAGAAAATTTGGCAAACGGAATGGGATAATTCTGCAAATGGTAGATTTTTGTATTCTTTATATCCTACTGTTACTACAGAAGTTTATAGAAAAAACGTATCGCGGAAAGAGGAATGTTTGTTACAGCAATTGAGAGTTGGAAAATGCAAACTAAATTATTATCTCTTTGTAATCAAACAACACGAATCTGGTCTCTGCCCAGTATGTAATGTATCTGAAACGATTGAACATTTTATTTTACATTGTTCTAGCTATGTTAGAGAGAGAAATATTTTGTTCCAAAGTATAAAATTACAAAATCCTAGTATGAAGCAATTGTTAATAGATCCAAGTTATACACGAGAGTTATTGCTGTTCATACATGCTACAAAACGTTTTGAATAATTCGTTCTATCGAATAAGTGGCTGTGTACATAGAGGTACGGCTATATACCTCCATGGCTGTGTATAATAGAGGAAATTGAGATAATATCTAGCCTTTCCAAGATAAATTGTTCATCTGCTACGGCGCAGTCGTTTATTGTTTGTATCTCAATCTGAAACAATCATTTTCGCTGCTAAAAAGTTAATTGATGAATATCAATTTTATGCTATGAATTGCTATTGCTATTATTACCATTATGCGCTTATTAACATGTGGTGGTGGTATTTTAATCATGGCTAATCAATGCATGTAATTTGTCACCATCTTGGATATTAGACGGATGGGCTTTCATGTTAGCCAAAGCCTAAACTTACAAAGGTGACTATCTGGCGCGTATAATCTGGAGAGATTGAAGAGCGCCATCATATCCTAGACCTACCTACCTTTGTTCGGAGGCAGTTAACTGTGAATTGAACAAAGAGTCGTGTTGAATCGTGTTGTTTCCGGGCTTATATGAAACTCGGGCCGTAAGCCACAGTCACACATGGCCCCAGAAGCAACATGATTCAACACGACTCTTTGTTCGGAGGCACTTAAATGTGTACTGAACAAAGAGTCGCGTTGAATCGTGTTGCTTCCGTGCCTATGTGCCTACCCTGTTCATATTGGTTTCCAAATTTATCCCGCTGCTGTCGCGGGAAAGCAACACCGCTATAAACCCGCTATAAATGCATTCACAGTGGAAAAGTTATCCCGCTTCTGTTGCGGGATAAATATCATGTACCCATTCATACTGCGGCGGGTGATTTTTACGACCTCCGTAACAAAACACGTGTTGGCTCGATCCTCGATCAGTACTTCTTTTTTTTATTATTTGAAAAAATAATAATTTTTGAAACCCCCCCCCCCAAAATGTATGAAAATAGTTCATTTCTGTAAAATATAATATCTAAATAATAATAAAATTTATTTAAATCCATAAGTTGTTTATTTGTATTTCATGTATACCCGATTGCGGAGCGAACATTCAAAGTAAACAAACCCCATGTGCTTTATCGCGGAGTTATAACGGAGTTATAGTGGAGTGTATTCATACTGAAGGTATCTCGCTTCTGTCCCGGGACTGTCTCGGTGCTGTTACTAGGGTTTGAGCGAGACAATTTGTTGCGGAGTTATAGCGGAGCGGTGTTATCCCGGGATAGTTTATAGCGGGTTTGGAGCATTCATACTGAAGCCAACTCCGCTACAGTCGCGGGACTGTCCCGTGACTGTAGCGGTGTTTGAGCCCAATTAGAAGTGAACACTTTCCCCATATTCCTCTGCAGTCATCTGGCCACAACGGACAATGGATAGCAGCCCGAGTGGAGCAGATCCGTCAGTTCATGCCCTGGTATAGGGAGATAGAGAGCCATGCAACCCAAGCAGATTCCATCCTTCAATCGGGCTTTTATCCTGCTTTCCTAGACCTTGTCAATATGCTCAATTCAACGATAGACCGACTAGAACAAAGAGTAAGTAAACAAACAAACATACAAACAAATAAACAAATAAAGCAAACAATTTGGTTTTTATCCTGCTTTCCTAGACCTTGTCAATATGCTCAATTCAACGAGAGACCGACTAGAACAAAGGGTAAGTAAACAAGATAGATCGATAGATAGACAAACAAACAAACAAACAAACAAACAAATACGCAAACTGTAGGCCTTCAATCCTGCTTTCCTAGACCTTGTCAATATGCTCAATTCAACGATAGACCGACTAGAACAAAGGGTAAGTAAACAAGATAGATAGATAGATAGACAAACAAACAAACAAACAAACAAACAAATACGCAAACTGTAGGCCTTCAATCCTGCTTTCAAGGGGCTTGTCAATATGCTCAATTCAACGATAGACCAACTACAACAAAGGGTAAGTAAACAAGATAGATAGATAGATAGACAAACAAACAAACAAACAAACAAACAAATACGCAAACTGTAGGCCTTCAATCCTGCTTTCTAGGGGCTTGTCAATATGCTCAATTCAACGATAGACCGACTAGAACAAAGGGTAAGTAAACAAACAAACAAATAAATAAATGACAAAATAAAGCAAACAATTTGGTTTATATCCTGCTTTCGTAGGGATTGTCAATATGCTCAATTTAACGATAGATCGACTAGAACAAAGGGTAAGTAAACAAGATAGATCGATAGATAGACAATCAAACAAACAAACAAACAAACAAACAAATACGCCAACTGTAGGCCTTCAATCCTGCTTTCAAGGGGCTTGTCAATATGCTCAATTCAACGATAGACCGACTCGAACAAAGGGTAAGTAAACAAACAAACAAACAAATAAATAAACAAATTCGCAAACAATCGGTCTTATATTCTGATTTCAAAGGACTTGTCAATATGCTCAATTCAACGATAGACCGACTAGAACAAAGGGTAAGTAAACAAGATAGATAGATAGATACACAAACAAACAAACAAACACATACGCAAACAATCGGTCTTATATTCTGATTTCAAATGACTTGTCAATATGATCAATTCAACGATAGACCGACTAGAACAAAGGGTAAGTAAACAAGATAGAAAGATAGATAATCAAACAAACAAACAAACAAACAAACAAACAAATACGCAAACAATCGGTCTTATATTCTGATTTCAAATGACTTGTCAATATGCTCAATACAACGATAGACCGACTAGAACAAAGGGTAAGTAAACAAGATAGATATATAGGTAAACAAACAAACAAACAAACAAATACGCAAACAATCGGTCTTAAGGTGTGGTCACACCGGCCGAGTGGAGCTGTAGCGGTCATTTAGCGTAGTCTGCAAATATAGACCCTACGCTTTCTGTGTGAGCATGATACAGAGTATGCAGCCTTTCACTACGTGACACACTGCCTTACCCTAGGCTGTAGGATGGAACAATGCTGTGTAGTCACACAATGCATACCCTGTATCACGCTCTGCTCAAGCACACACCGAAACACTAGGGTCTCTCCTTTCAGACCAAATCCCTACCGCTAAAGGACCGCTACAGCTCCGCTCGCCCGGTGTGACCACACCTTTATACACTGATTTCAAAGGACTTGTCAATATGCTCAATTCAACGATAGACTGACTCTAACAAAAGATGAGCAAACAAACAAATAAATAAAACTAAATGTATGCATGTATAAAACAGCGGAAATGATTTTTAGCGTTCAATTGTTGCAAAAAGAGATGTTTTAAAACAATGCGATATTACAAATATCTTGCAGAAAAGTGCATGAACTACGTCGAAACACATGAGCAATTCAGTTACCGATTGCTTGTAAAAATCACTATTGAAATTGATTAGATAATATCATTCAAACATTCAGTCTCTGATTAATTGTGCGAAATATACTTCAACATTTTCACCTGTTCGTCTGACTTTCCCTGGGTGGACACATGTATTGTACAATATATTTTATCAATTGAATGATTTTGTGTTGGTTAGATAAATAATTGAATGATTTTGTGTTGGTTAGATATATAATTGAAATAATTCTTGCCTTATTCCAACATGGATAAACACTGATTAAGCACTGTCAATAAGTGTTTATCCATGTTGGGATAAGGTAAGACTTATTTCATTTACAATCTATTCATAAACTTTTCGATAAATAAAATTGCACGAAGCCCTTTTGAATACGGTCTTTACGAGCATATCTCACTCCAGACTGCCATGCATCACATGGCATAGTTTGAACATATTACAATTGCGAATGGGAAGGTGCACGCCAAACATGCTGAAGTTGGGTACACTGATAGCTCTGCAGAGTATGAGTGTAGGCCAGGTACCAGACTATGGGGATGTTGTTCAAAATTTGCAATTGATCGCAAGTTGCAGTTGGTCGGAACGCGCCAATCAAAATCATTGTTTCACGCGCGTCTTGTGAAATGCGCATACCATGCGCGAACGAAAATGCGCGTTACAATTTGCAAAGTTGCAGTTGATTTTGAGCAACACCCCATATATGCTTCATATTCTGCGCTGCAATACAATTTATTGGTTAATTGCACGGCTCTTGTATGCGCCGGCTGTTGGGAAATGTTTGATGATGATGATGATGATGATGTTATGTTGCTGTTTTTTTTGTTAATTGGCGCTTCATCCATGTATGTATGAATAATTGCACCTGCTTCGGCCCAGCTTATTTCAGATGTTCAGATACTGATTTTATTCGATTTCATTTTGAATCGACAGGTGGTTACGTTAAGGAATCAATCCATTTGTTCGTGCCCGGAAAGTGTATTAGATGCAGCTGAAGTGTTAACATCCAACTGTCACGTAAGTATAAATTATACATTCTAAAACCCAAACGTTAGGGCTCAATCACACCTTTGCTTTTCAGCTTTCGTCGGCCCAGTGTTTTTGAAAGTTATAAACGCTCCCTTAGCGCAGAGTATACGCTGATCTATTTATTTATTTATTTATCTATTTATTTATTGATCAGTATTTTGGCAGGATGCCCTCCCAACAAGATGTTGGTATCAGGAGGGGTCCTGAATGATAATATCAGATGGTGGACTGATGTTCGCCAAAAGTTCTGGGTCGACAAAGGCTAAAAACGTAAAGGTGTCATAAAGAATGATATAGATATATTCCAGCCTGTTCTGTACAAACAAACCCCCAAAACATACTAAGCATAGATACGCATTTTTGTTGTTGTATGAGTGTGAATAGGTGTATCAAATTATATCTAATTATATCTATTTATGGTGATTATCCATTATGGCCAATTTGAGTGGGAATTTGTAGGCGCGAACTTTCAATTCAAATACATGTAAGTGAGATATGCGGTTCTCCTTATTGAGTAATTTTTAAATGTAAATTTTCTTAAATCTTGATCCGTCTAAGGTACGTTATCGCCCCGAGACCACATTGAATCTTAATTTTAGAGTGTGAAGTTACAATATGAATAGAAATAAGTGACAAAAGAAAAGAACTCCAACACGATATAAACTATTTCCGCAAAATAAATTGGGCCATGGACAATAGAACCGTATACCGTGTATTGAACTGTGCGGACACAACAATAACAAGCCGGTTCCAATTTGAATAGTATTACAAAGGAGCATTGAATTGGCGTTCGATTTTTCGGAAATAGATTATATCGTCTAGATTCTCTTTTCTGAGTAAGTTTGTATAATTTCTATAATTTTGTTTAATGTCTGTAATAGGTTATGCCTCCTCCCGAGTTTATCGGACCGGGGAGTATACGTTCCCATGTTGCAAGTGTCATCCGACTTCTACTTCAAATTGTCAACGATCTCCATACACGGCGGGTCAGAGAAACGATATGCAGACTGATATGACGTCAGCTTACTATCCGTCCAATCAGAGAAACGCTTCGTGTGACGTCAAAATAAAATGCAGCCAATCATGGGAAAAATAGGGATATTCCTGCTAAATTGTGACCACGATCTCCTACATTGTATTTGGTTTCCTATAAGGAGATAAGACATCAAACTTAGAATACATAATACTAAACCTTACAAACGAAAGTACTGCTAAAATGTTATTTATTTATTTTCTCTATGTAGTTTCATACATTTATTTATTTATACATTTCTAGTTTTATTCATTTAAAGTAGCCTTATCACTTAAAAATTGCTATCCTCGAGAAAAATAATAGAAACAAATGTTACCTGTAATTTATTTACATTTATTATAGGCCAATCTAAGAATGAAATAAGACATTCAAACCTTAAAGGTAGAAAACTACATTTGCACACATTACGGTTATGCTTACAACTTGTTGTGTACCTTAGATATGCCAAAAAAAATTTGGTCGAATGTAGTCCAGAATATTTAATTCAAATAAAAATCTAATCTATCATAATTCATCTCGACAACAACGGTATCGCGATACTCCTAGCGTATTACCACATACACACACACACCATTGTAAAAGCACATACAGTGCGCACTTCAATACACTGCCACACCATGCGGAATACGCACTGAGAGAGACTCTTGCGCTATTGGGCAACGAGGGGTCAACGGCTGTTTTGAATTTCGAACGCACGGTCCATTAGTTCGAGGCCCGAATAAAAGAATTATTATTGGAATAACTATAAATGCGCCTATCATGCCCAATCTTTGTGCTTAATTGATTGGTGATAAGTTCTAACATTTAGTACTCTTCAACATAACACAACAATCTTGGAAAGTCAAATTTTAGGTGATAAGTTCTAACATTTAGTACTCTTCAACATAACACAACAATCCTGGAAAGTCAAATTTTAGGCTCAAAAAGAAGTATTCTCCCTTTAAACACAAAGTACTGCTTGAAGAATATTGTATCAAAGTACACCGAAAACAATATTTGTTTTGTCTATAAGTCATCCACATCCAAAGACTGGCTGTTTGAATAGTAGTATCGTATAGTATATTTATTCAAACCAAATCAGACACAATAAAAGTACATATGAAAGAGCAAGAAAAATCAGAAGTTTATACGTTCTTTTGTATTTAGATTAGAAATTCTTTTAATCGTTAATAAAACTGTTCTCCAAAACTTTGTTTACGAGTAGATTTCAATGATATGAATTGAAAAAAAATGAATTGAAAACAAAATAAAAACTTATTTTCAAGATTTTTCTTAAAAATGACACTTTATTTTTTCATAGCTTCTTCCCAGGATAGGGTGCTAAATATGATTTAATGGTCGAATTCAATGTTTCGAATAGGATAAGTTAATAACACATTATGCTATGATTTAAAAACGTGTGAAAGATATCTATGTCATGATAAACATACTACAACTAAGTGCTTATAGATACCAATATTTATTGGTTAAATGTAGATTTATTAGAATATTTGATACGATGTCCATAACATGAACTACAGTTCTCTTTATCTAAACCAACTGGTTTTGGTTTATGTTGATATATTTTATTTGATAACTATACAAAAATTTAAAGGGTTTCATACATATCCAAAGTCGTTATTTCATTTGATGTATCTATATTGCATTTTTTCCCCAAAATGTTATAAATTGGCGAAATAATTTTCGATGAAATATGTCGTGGAAGCATCATGCGTAGTGGCAATGACTGTTTCCCTGGTTTTAATCTCATCCGTAATGATAATGATATTTGATAAATATACAACACTTTAATGGTTTCATATATACATTCTCCTCCTTATATATCGTTGTATACATGGCTCCGCTCCTCAGTATAATATCTCTCTAATACAGCAGTACATCCCTTCTCGAAATTTACGTTCCCAAAACTCAAATCTCTTAGTTGTCCCTAAAGTTAAAACTAAGTGGGGGGAACGAATGTTCATGCACGCTGGACCAGCTACTTGGAATTCCCTCCCACAAGCCATCAAAGACAGTAGCTCCGCTGAAATATTCAAACAGAATTTAAAAACCTACCTTTCCAACATCGCATATAATTAATTTCGTCCCTGTGTTATTTTCTTGAACTTGTATCTTACTCTACACATTTTCCAGTTGCGCCTTGAGCATGTTCGTGAAAAGTGGATTTGGCGCCATATAAATCATATATACTATTAATGTTACATTATTTATTTAACAATGCAAATCATCGCAAAGCAGTCCTAAGCGTATTTACTTCTTTAAATACTTTATTTTATTAAGAATATCTGAAACTATGACAGAGTATAAAGTAAACATTCACTCTCCCAAAACAACAAAACTAGATAAGCACTCATAAGTGGAGGCGCGGTGGGGTAGTGGTCGTGACTCTCGCCTATCAACTCGAAGGTCGTACGTTCGAATCCCACCCATGGCGTCAATTTCCCTCAGCAAGAAATTCATCCACATTGTGCTGCTATCAACCCAGGTGAGGTGAATGGGTACCTGGTATGAATATTTATTCCGTGAAATGTCAAGTGCACCGTGAATGGCTGCCGGGCTAAATCCAGGGTAATAATGATGTAAAGCGCCTTGAGCACTCAGCAGAATGGATACATGCGCTATATAAATTGCATCTATTAAAATTATAAAGCACGTGGGTTTGAGTAAGCGAAACGGTCGCATACGTAATTGTGCTCAATTGGAAAATGTGAGCATTTTATAAAATCGTTATATATGGAAATATTTATATTTATATATATATATATACATATACATAAATGTATTTATGAATATTTATTGAAATTGTGAATGTGGGGTGTGAAATTACATAATATGAGCATTATAAGAAATCATTATATTTGGAAATATATATATATATATAAATGCATATGAATATATATTTATGAATATTTATCGATGAATAAAGCCACATTATTTTCTGTCTATCAGTACTCATTTGCACATATGTTTCCTTCTTTTCGTATTCGTCCATTTTCATAATGAGAGTCAAATACATGTATATACAATTAGCTTAGATAGCATAGTATATGGCCAATTTCAGCGGTAGATACATAAACCGCTGTTCCTGTATGGAGTCCGTGATATTCCAATAGAACATACATACATGTACTTCAAGAATAAAACAGAAACAACAACTAGTGCATTGAACAATACATTCAGTTTGGAGCACACGGGAAGTAATTCTGCCACTATCTTTTAAACCTATATTTTGTGAACACGTCCCTCAATCATTCTTATTACAGAGAAAGATGCTTTTGGTTCTAAGAGACATAAAAAATAACACTTTTGTCGAATGCATCATTGACGGCAACATGGTATTAGATATGGATACCGCCACATAACCAGTGACAGATAAGTGACCATGGCATGCGCGCACCTTGGGA
>BQKZ01005716.1:0-17138 GCA_036244855.1 Temnopleurus reevesii | reverse complement strand
TTTTTTTTACGCGGTGCACTGCAAAAACGCTGATGTTAAATTTAACACCAACCGGAATCTATATCGTACAACACCAGAAAAGTGTAAAAAATAACACCAGTTCGGGATCGAATCAATGTATTTAAAAAAACGACTGGTGTTGTTCAAGGCCTTAAACAACACCAGTTGGTATTGAAATATATCAAATGGATTCCAAACTGGTGTTATTTTAACACTTTTCTGCTGTTGTCATATATAGATTCCGGTTGGTGTTAAATTTAACATCAGCGTATTTGCAGTATACCTTGGTTGATGTTGGCCAGCGCGGTCCTCCGCGCAAAGGATGTTCAACAATTGGCCAATCACAGGGAAGACATCGCGTAAAAACGTGCCATGATGCTGTGCCGTCGTTGGTGTGCCCGGGCCTTTATTCGCTTATACCACATCTTGAATGAATGTCGCTTCCTTCGAACAAAGTTTCTTCCACACTGCCATGTCTTTGAAATATCTTGAAGCATTTTCACGGAAAGCGCGGTCACGATAACAATACACAATTGGATTAATGGCTGACGAACCTAGTAATATGAATGTCATGACGTCGTCGACTGATCGTTTGTAAAGACGATCCACCAATTCAATATTTAACCCAACAGTGATGCTCACAACGCATGTCGGGACGTAACAAACAATAAAATTGAGGGTTATCAACAAGACAACTTTTGCAGATTTCACGCGGGACACGCTGGCGCGTTGGCCGGGAATCGCACGTTCCATCTGCGCGATCCTACGCGCGTGCCGCATTGCTGTTCGGAGAATAGCAATGTTAAGGCTTACTAAAGTGACAGATGATGCCAAAATAATCAAGACACCTAGCACTCCTCCTGCTATAGACACATCATCAGGTCTCATGACCATGACATTGAATTGGCAATAAGGTAGAATTTTGATTTGATCCTCTGGCTTCGCTACCAAACCAATGACCATGCCCACGCTTATGAGCCAGCTTAGGATAATCCCGACGGCGATTCGCCGCGATGTGACGAGTTTCTCGTACCGGAATGGTTTATTCACAGCAATGTAACGTTCCAAAGTGACCATCTTTATGTGAGACAGCGAAATAGATGAGAAGAGTAAAGCCGGTGCCGTGAGATTCTTTGCGTTTTTATGAATACAAGTCAAATCATTGAGTACAAGCTTCCGATATATTATCGAGGGGACGATGATGTCGCCTGTCAAGAAGTCGACAAATGCCAAACTGGATAGGAGATAGTAAGTCGGTCTACGGAGACTTTTAGTTTTCAGGAACGTTGCAAGGACCAGAAAATTGCCAATGATAATGACAAAAGCAAGCATGATCCATAAGACCGTCGATATTGCGCTGTATTCTGGGTGGTTTGGCTGGTATATCTGTTTCTCCACAGTCATGTCAGTGGTTTCATTGATGACCGCCATAGTGTCCCATCATAGTGTCCCATTTAGTCATTAATCCTGTAATTCTCAAAGATATTGTGCAAGTACCTTCCGGTTTTAGTAGTCAATGGGTTAAGTGCTGGGAGCAGAGGCCCTCAGAACTATTGATGGATCCTGGATTATTGTTTGGTCTCAACGCAAGTCCGTCACAACGTTAGTGCGTCTCGACGTTAGTCCGACCCAACGTTAGTACGTCTCGACGTTAGTCCGACCCAACGTTAGTACGTCTCCCTATTAGTAATATGTATTAATAAAATGTCATCACGATGAAGGTAACATACTTTGCTAACAATTTAGTTCTTAATATGCAATGTCATGTGAACTCACCAAGTATCAAATCTCTTGCATGTGACTGATGACACGAGTGTAAATAACTACTGACATCCAAAGACAAAATCAAAATGTTCTTGTTTTATTTTCCACTGGTACGTCTTACAAACTTGCACGAGCATCACTCACGAGCATTTGCTTGTCCTATTAGTCTTCGAGAAGCTCTTGAACTGAAATATCTTCAGCCAGACCGACATCGCTGTGTTGAGTCTAGTTTTTTAAAGGCAAGCGAAGACAAGAGCGTTCTTGCTTTATTTTCCACTGACACGTCTTACAAACCTGCACAAGCATCACTTTACTCATGAGCATTTGCTTGTCCTATTAGTCTTCGAGAAGGTCTCCAAATGGGACATCCTCAACCAGACCTACAGCTGTGTGTTAATTTCAGTATTTTTTAACAGCGAATAAAACATTCCTGGTGTTCAACAAGAAAACGCCCTTTGCTCTTCCTCTCCACACTCTGAAATGATTATTACTGTGATTTCTCGCAAAGTGATCAATCTGCTTTGCATCTTTGATAAATTGTCTTTTGCTACTGCATTATTTTATTTGTCATTATTGTCGATTTTGTTGCTATGGTAATTCTTCTGCTATGGTAATTCTTCCAAACAGATTGCGGGTGCAACACACCGTATCATAGAGGCGACACAAAACTATAATGGAGAAACCAATTAAATCATTTTATACAAAACAACCTCGAATATGAGCTGAAATAATTAGGAAGCGGATAGATTGATCATTTCAGAATCATTATTGTTTTTGCGTTTTCGTGTGCAAAATTTGTAGAACTTGATGATTTTCCCCTTACTTTATACTCTTGAAGGTATAATTAAGAGTACACGAATAAGCAGAAAATGCTGCAAAATATTTACGATAATCTCAAATAGTTCTAAGTCCGCATCGAATTATGAATGTCGCAAACTCAAACTACGACAACGTCTTAAAAGAAAAAAAACACCATAAATTTACCGGGTACCGTATTGTTTACTTTGTAATCAATTTCAAAATGTGCTGTTTTAGTGAGAATAATGAATTTCTGACTTCCTGTGACCTATAATCTCATTCACATTTTATCCAACCTAGTAAAAAAAGTCACGATAATGCTCTTCTGACCAGAGCAATTGCGCTCTTATTGCTTTTATTAAGACACTTTATTAGGCAAATTTCATGGAACAAAATGGTCCATTTACAGACTGCACAGGATGGATAATTACAGAGGAGTAGAAGAAAAGACGACCCATGGAAAGAGCTTTGAATGTTTTGGCCGCCATGTTTGTTTATCTGAATTTGCAAACAAACCCTTAAAGCGCGAATAACGGTTGTGAGCGTAGTTGTACCAACCAAAGATATAGCCTTCGGCGTTTGTGCGTTACTGCCTATAAAAAATGGAAGTGGATATGAATATGGATTTGCCTTCCTCCTTGGTAGAAGTTTATTCTAACTTCTGGAATTTGGTCCAGTTTGGCTCTAGAAGTGTTTTTCGGAGGGCTTGTTTAGTTCTTGAAATTGTATCTCTATCATTGCGCATCTTCATAGGGGATTACTAGAATAATTTTTTCCACCTTGGTGACTATGTTCCATCATGCCTATTTGCAAAAATAATGTTCTCACGGTTTTTTTTATTGAAAATTATAAAAACTATTGTCACTATCTTATTCCTCTTTATTTATCTTATTCTTGTTTCCTATTTTACTGTGTTAATTTGTTATAATATCCAATCATCTTGAATTATGTGTAAATATTGTAATTCTGTTGATTTACTTCAATAAAACATACAAATAAAAAAAAATGGAAGTGGAAATATACTCAACTCTGACCGAAGGCCCAAATACCTAGTTCAAAAATACGCAAAAATATAAAAGGCCAAAGATACAATTATTCGACTCCCCAACTGACCAGTGATATAGTTTTATTGGTCATCAGCATTCATAGATGTATTATGTGCATAATTTTGGATCAACCGCAACTTGTGAGTAATTTCAACTTATCAACAACATCCCTTAGTCTTTCTTGAACGGTACGTTTAGGCGTATATAGCATAAAAAATGAGGCAATAATAAATGCATGTATAGCGCACGTATTCACTCTGCGGAGTCCTCAAGGCACTTTGCATTATCCTAAATGATATTATCATCCTTGCTTCAGCCTGGCGTACACCAGCGCACATGGCATTTCAAGGAAGAAATATTCCTGCCAGGTACCCATTTTCCCTCACCTGGGTTGAATGCAGCACAACGTGGATGAATTCATTGCTGAAGGAAATTAACGCCATCCGCGAGATTCGAACCTATGATCCTCTGATTGAAAGTCCCGAGTCAAAACCACTACACCACGACGCCTACGAGGGAACTGGCTTATTGATACTATGTCGGTTTTTAAATTTAAACAACACTTCCCTTTGGCTATGGTTGCTTCCGACGTGTGTTAATCATAATGGCAAAGTTTAGGAAAACCATGTGATATACGGGTTCCTGCTTCCATAGATATGCACACCGATCCTCAAACTGTACTTCTGGACCCCGTAACATAAAGGTTTGCTATTAATCGATATTTGATTTTGCGATCAATTGCAAACTTTAGTACATGATTTGCCATAGACTTGCGATTGATATAAGTTGCTATCAGATTAGCAATTAATCGCTAACCTTTATGTTACGGGGCCCAGGCCCCAGTCACATAGGGCCCCGAAAGCAACAGGATTCAACACTACTCTTTGTTTGCAGGCAGCTATAACTGTGAACTGAACAAAGAGTTGTTGATCTGTGTTGCTTCCGAGGCCCTATGTGACTGGGGTTGAATTTCATGCGGGGTACGCCGCAAACATTGCGAGCAGAATGAAAAAGACATGGAACACGATAGCAACTATTTCCGAAAAGTTAAGTGGGCCACAGACAAGAGAACCGTACGCCGTGTATTCAACTGTGTGGACAGAACAATCGCAAGCCGGTTCCGATTTGATTAGCGCTACAAAGAGGACCAATGAATTTGCGTTCGACTTTTTCGAAAATAGTTAAAATCGTGTTATGGATAAAATAGACAAGTACATTTATGATCACCATAGAAAGTCCCAGTTGCCACACTTATTCAACATTTTCCACACAATAAGAAGGATGAAAGTTTCTTTTGTGTTTATCAAGAAGTTGTTAATGCTTAAATGGAGGTAATTTTACTTTGTCCAAGGTCTTTATTCTCTTCTGCTCACACTAGTTTTATTTGATTTTGCTTGTACTGGCCTATGGCATGCGCCCTGCGCCCTAACACTTCACCTATTCACACATTGTAGTATTGGTCCATTCCTTGCAGTCTTTCATCCTGTTAAGCGCCAATGTAGATTCCAATACACAAAGATAGTTGTCAACCCCCATCTTGAGCGGCCCCTGGCTTGCTCTCTCTCTCTCTCGCTCTCTCTCCCGATCTGTGGGATCCATGTTATCGGTAGGCCAATAAATGTACACTTTCTTATCAAGTCACATCCTGCGTTCATTTGTACTTTATTCAACATTGGTGTGGTGGCAGCGTTGTTTGAACCCACCTATGCTGTCTGTTGTTTGCCTTTTGCAAAGTACAATATTGCGAGATTTTAGACTCGATTCTATGACCGTGTTCCCTATCGTTACAGTCCCACACGTAGTATTTTGGGTTGATGTACAATACACCCGTTGTCATGGCTGCTCGGGCCCCAAAACAGTGGTCGCTGACCAAGCATGAAACAATAACCACTTTTGAGAACTGGCGCCAGAACCTTGTATACACTTTAGCGCTGGACGCCAATTTTGCGCCATTTTTGGGTGATGATTGCAAATGGGGGAAGCGCGCTAGGGTAACCCCCCTTCGTGGCTTTAAGGATGACACCGCTTGCGACGGCCTCCCTGCCGACCAGCGTCGAACGGCTCACCAAAAAGTGTCTATGTTGGAGCTTATGCTCGGACAAATTGCCAACTTCTGCCCAGTAATTTCAAGAAATGCGATAGTTAAGGATTCCACTTGTCTTTCTGAGATATGGACGAAGATCCGCCTCCATTATGGGTTCCAGAGTACAGGTGCGCATTTCCTGGACTTCGCCGAGATGAAGTTGGAGGCAGATGAGCGACCGGAAGACCTATACCAGCGCCTTGTCGCTTTTGTTGAGGACAACTTGCTAACCGCGTCAGGTGGGATCTCACACCATGGCGACCTACTATCTGAAGATGAAGAAATGTCGCCCTCCCTTGAAAATTTCATAGTGCTGCAGTGGTTATCACTTGTGCATGTTGAGTTACCACGTTTAGTGAAGCAGCGATACGGCACTGAGTTGCGATCTCGTACACTGGCCTCCCTCAAACCGGAGATTTCTCAGGCCCTAGATAGTCTACTGGAAGAAATCAGATCCGTAGAGCAAGCTCGTTCGATGCGCACTTCGACCCCATCGGTTGGTCAACAGTTCCGCCGCGGCCCAGGCGGTAATCGACCAAAGCCGTTCACTGGTATGAAGTCTGGACCGTCACGTGTGTGCCCGTTGTGCAAGCAGGCTGGGCGTCCCTACAAGCATTTCTTGAGTACATGCCAGTTCCTCCCCGAACAGGACAAGCGCTACTTGGCAAAAGTCAGGCAGATCTCTAGCATCCTTGAAGATTGCGATGTGTTTGGGCGTGACGATGCCGGTGAATATGAGTGTGAGAGTGAAAGTGATGAACAGTGCACAGTCCACACAAATCCACATACAATCACACATTCCGACCATCAAGACACACACGCCTCAGCTAAGCGTGTACAAATCAGACAATCACCATATTTTGATGCTTTCTGTGGTCATAATGCAATACGCCTCACAGTTGACACAGGTGCCACAGCTAACATGATTCGCCTATCTACTGTTCAGAATGTTAAAGGCAAGATCAAGGCCAGTTCTCAGTCTGCCCATCAGGCCGATGGGTCTTCCCCACTCAATGTTGTTGGTGAGACATCTCTTGTGCTGTCTCGGGATGGCCATAAGTTTAGTTTTCAAGGTCTGGTTGTAGAGGATTTGGATGTTGAGGTTCTTGCTGGCGCTCCATTTATGGAGCGAAATGATGTACATGTTCGCCCTGCTCGGCACGAGATTAATATCGGTGACTGCCTCACAATAACATACGGGTCATCACGCAGGCAGGCTACCGTACCTGTTGCCCGTCGAGCAGTCGTCCTCAGGGCTCCACCCAAGACCACCGTGGTTTTTCCTGGAGATTTTCTTGAAACAGAGGTGCCCCCGGAATTACAGACTTCCGAGATGATTGCGATTGAGCCACGCATGCGTCACAACTCTGACGTTCTGGCGATGTGGCCTTTGCCGGGAATAGTAGCGAATGTCGGAGGTAGGGTGAGAATCCCGAATTTCTCAGAAGACACTCTCATGGTGAAGCGGAATGAGCAGTTTTGCCAGGCACGCTCAGCTATTTGTACTGGGCCCAATGCTCATGATCATACACCTGAAATCATACCCCCAGTGAAAGCATTTGTGGCTGGATGTGCTCCCCACTCACAGAATGTTGCTCTTGACCCTGACAACATATTGCCCGCAGTGGTCCGTTCTCAGTTCCAGTCCCTCCATGAGCAGTATGACTCTGTTTTTGATCCCGAGTTCAAGGGTTATAATGGGTCGGCCGGTCACTTTGAATCAGTTGTTAACATGGGGCCAGTACAACCGCCTCAGCGCAAAGGTCGCCTTCCACTGTATGCTCGATCAGACCTCGTCAAACTGCAGGAAAAGTTTGATGAGCTGGAGGTCCTTGGAGTATTCGCTCGCCCAGAGGATATGGACATATCGGTAGAGTACCTAAACCCATCATTCCTAGTCAAGAAACCTGCCGGTGGCCACCGCTTGGTCACTGCTTTCGCAGATGTCGGGCGCTATGCTAAGCCGCAGCCATCACTACTCCCGGATGTTGACTCTACACTCCGCAAGATTGGACAGTGGAAGTTCTTGATCACTACAGATCTGACAAGCGCCTTCTACCAAATACCATTGTCGAAGGCATCAATGAAGTATTGTGGGGTAGCGACACCATTTCGAGGCGTCAGGGTGTACACAAGATCTGCTATGGGCATGCCCGGCTCTGAAACTGCCCTTGAGGAGCTGATGTGTCGAGTCCTGGGCGACCTGTTGAAACAGGGTATCGTCGTCAAGTTGGCGGACGACCTATATTGTGGGGGTGATACCCCACAGGAGCTCCTGGCCAACTGGGCCCAGGTTTTAGGGGCCCTTCATGATAGTGACCTACGTCTGTCAGCCCGCAAGACCGTCATTTGTCCCAAGACCGCCAGCATCCTTGGGTGGTCCTGGCGGGATGGTAACTTGAAGGCTAGCCCCCACCGCATCTCAGCTTTATCCCAGTGTGATAAGCCTTCTACAGTCAAGGGTCTCCGGTCTTTTATCGGCGCGTACAAGACACTCTCTCGTGTTCTCCCGCACTGCGCAACTCTAGTTGCCCCGCTTGATGGAATCACTGCTGGCCAGCAGTCTGGTGATACGATTGTCTGGACTGATGACCGTGCAGCCTCCTTCAAGGCTGCCCAGGATGCCCTCACATCCAGCCAAACGATCACGTTGCCGCATCCCCATGACCAACTATGGCTTGTTACAGATGGAGCTGTCAAGAAATTTGGCATTGGTGCGACACTGTATGTCACCCGCAACGACAAACCGCACGTTGCTGGATTCTTCAGTGCCAAGCTTAGTCGAAGACACAACACATGGTTACCCTGTGAGGTTGAGGCATTGTCCATCGCTTCAGCTGTGAAGCATTTCAGCCCATACCTAGTGCAGTCTCATCACCCCACAGCAATACTCACTGACAGCAAGCCTTGTGTCCAGGCTTTCGAGAAGCTCTGTCGAGGCGAGTTTTCTGCTAGCCCCCGGGTGTCTACATTTTTGTCGACAGTCAGCCGGTTTCACTGCACTCTCCGCCACCTATTGGGTTCTGCTAACGTACCGTCTGACTTCGCCAGCAGGAATGCCCCTGAGTGCTTAGATCCGGCATGCCAGGTCTGCTCCTTCGTGCGCCAGATGGAAGAGTGCACCGTACTCCGGACAACCACTGAAGATGTTCTCTCGGGTCACACCAAACTCCCATACACCTCCCGTTCCGTATGGATGGGCTTACAGCATGACTGCCCTGATCTGCGTAGAGCTCATGCATATCTCCGGCAAGGCACCCGCCCATCGAAGAAGCTCACTACCATCCGCGACGTAAAGCGATATCTTCAAGTTGCTTCGATTGCTAAAGATGGCCTTCTGGTGGTTCGCCGAGACCAACTGTTCTTACCCTCTCGTGACTGCATCGTAGTTCCCCGGGGTATCGTTGATGGTCTTCTCACATCTCTACACCTCCAACTGAGCCACCCATCGTTCAACCAACTCAAGGCAGTTGTCAATCGGTATTTCTATGCCTTGGACATGGATGCAGCACTGCATCGCATCACATCGGCTTGTCACCAGTGCGCATCACTACGCACCATTCCCCCCGTTGTTACTCAGCAGTCAACAAGTGACCCACCTGAGGTCGTAGGCATCTCTTTCGCCGCCGATGTGATCAGACGGGCACGCCAACTTATTCTCCTTCTACGAGAGACAACGACTTCATACACTGCTACGTGTTTCATCGATGACGAACGCCATGGGTCGCTTCGAGACGGGCTCATCCGACTTTGCGTCGGCCTCCATCCTTTAGACGGCCCGCCGGCAGTTGTCAGGACAGATGCCGCTCCTGGTTTCCGTGCCATCTTGAATGATCAGCGTCTAAAGCAGCTGCGAATTTCCTTGGAGATCGGGGATGTCAAGAACCCCAACAAGAATCCTGTTGCCGAACATGCTATCAGGGAGCTAGAGGATGAAATGCTTAGAATGGATCCTTCGGGTGGCCCGATGTCAGCTGTCGACTTATCGGTCGCTACTGCTCGCCTGAATGCTCGAGTGCGCACACGCGGCTTGTCGGCCAGAGAGATGTGGTTCCAGCGGGATCAGTTTACTGGGGATCAGCTACCTATCAGCGATGCGGACCTCATCATCAAGCAACATGAGCTCCGCTTGTCCAACCACTCTGCCAGTGCTCGTTCCAAGGTGCCATCTGGCCGTCTCCCCCCTCTCGAAGATATAGAAGTGGGCGACATCATATACCTTAGGTCTGATCGCGACAAGTCTCACACACGATTCCGCTATCTGGTCACGTCACGCAAGGGCAACTGGTGCGACATTCAGAAATTCAGTGGCAGCCAACTACGCGGATTCTCCTACCACGTCAAGACGTCGGATTGTGTGAAAGTTCCGTCATCTCCCAGTCTCCCGTCGTCCGTCGACACCGGTGAAAAGTCTGCGTCGCGTTACGACAAGGACGACGACCCGATCCCTTCTGCTCCCCATCCCCCTCCCCCGCATCCACCGGACATCCCTCTTGAGTTGTCTGAACCATTCACGCCTGATATATCCAGCCCGATTAGTCTAAAACAGAGTCCCATTTTGCCCCAAAGGCGATCGACTCGGGAACGTCGACCCCCTCCATATTTAGGGGATTATGAGCTGAACTAGCACCCCGCGTCACGAGTCACGGTGTGGTCACACTTACCAGTTATTCAGTCATGTCTAGTTCCGTGGATTTTAAGTCACAATATGGGGTATAGGAAGTTTTTGCCCTGATATTTAGTTTTGCCGGCACCAAGGAATAGGTTAGGGGACACTGACGTAGCCAAGGAGATGAGTTGCAAGTGACTGGCACATTTTCGAAATTTTCCCCAGTCATATCATCTATGTGCCGGTGACTTTCTTTACAGTTTTAAACGTAGTTGTTAGTGCCGCCTAAAGGACGGCATAGTATGTTGATGTGAATTCCCATACATGCTGTTAAGACACAGAAGTGCTTTTGGGTTTCTTGACCCAGTTTTTGCTTTTGTTATGTTTTCTTTGAAAGTTAGTTGCAATTCAAAAAGTCGAATTGTTCGTGTTATGGTGTTGCGGATTGCCTGTAAAAGACATGCAGGTTCCAGCATGATGTTTAAGTGTTTTTAAATTAAGTTGAATGAGGAAGTTACAAGTCTGATTTCACTGCTTCGGACAGCTTAACGCCCAGTTTAAAAGCACCTCTTAAAATTGAATTTAATAATCTCATTCTTGCATACAGTTATATGCAATTGTTGTATTCTAGATAGAGAGAAAAAAAAGAAGTCACGCCAATGTAGATTCCAATACACAAAGATAATTGTCAACCCCCATCTTGAGCGGCCCCTGGCTTGCTCTCTCTCTCTCTCGCTCTCTCTCCCGATCTGTGGGATCCATGTTATCGGTAGGCCAATAAATGTACACTTTCTTATCAAGTCACATCCTGCGTTCATTTGTACTTTATTCAACATTGGTGAAGTGAGTGACTACTCAGTGACTAGTCAGCTCGAAACTACTTTGCATGGATTACAATTATATCTCAAACTCGTTGGGGGGAGTCATTCCATGCTCTAACCGCACCGCCTATAAAATATCTAGGCTTTTAATAGTCTAGATCATTCAGTTAAAACGAAATTCCACCTTCCATTCGTCTTATCTGGTCAGTGATACAGCGCAATCTAAGCAAGTAAGCTGCAAGGTAGGTCACTGTGTGTGCACCATTACTTGTAATACAGACAGGTACTCGACACATACATGTTGTCAGACTCTTTTACAATAGTCTGCATACACAGACTCTAGTCTTCAAACACATAATTTATACTCTGCTCAGGTATTCCGCACTTTGCATTGATGCAAAATTAATCCAAAATCTGCGGTCAAAGATCACGTCACTATATTTAAAAAGGTTGAGGAAGCTTACCGACACAACTTATCTTGATCACAGAGGTATTATTATCGCAGTTACGATATTCAAAGTCCATTGGTCTGTGCCTGCAGTCGACACAAACCCTAACGGTCAATTTGAAATCACACCGTTTGCTTTACTATATCTGTTTCGGAAATGATCATGTGGGCCTTTTTATTTAAACATTGTTAGAATTTCATAAATACTTATAATTACAGTCTAACTTTAAGCTGAATGGTACTGTCGTAATCATTGATACTCTTTTATAATACAGAATTCTTACAATGTCAGATTTTAGCTCGCAAAAGGAGTATTCTAACCTCAGGTTTGCAGCGTTAATGTTCTATGGGAACAGTGAAGGTTGCAGCATTTTTTAATTTATAGAAATCAAAATATTATGGATGGTCAATGTTTTTTAAATCTGATTTCATTTCCTCCAAGAAAAAAAAACGTAGCCATGTCAGTTGCGACAGAACATTTGTTTTCGTCGTCGTCGTTGAGTTCTTGTCAGACATGTGCTTTCGAAATTGGTGGACGGGAGCTTGTGGACGATGGGAAACGAGTGTCCATCTGATGTGCGCAAGAAATAATGCGCAAATCAGTTGCGCACTTGTCATTTCATGCGCATATCACATGCGCACTCGTTTTTTTTCCATCGGCAATACTCCGTCCACCAAATGAGAAAACCTGCAGTCAAAATTATTATCTGTGGATCATTTAGTTATCCTTTCATTTGAAAGTGGCTTCCTTGGAACAAAGTTTCTTCCATACTGACTTGTCTTTGAAATATCTCAGAGCATTCTCACGGAATGTGCGATCACGATAGCAGTACACCACTGGATTGACTGCAGATGAGCTAAGAAGTACGAATGATGAGAAGTCCTCGAGCTGTCGACTGTACAGATACTCTGCCTCTTTACTGGAATGTACGAAATGACAAAACTGACAGTTATGATAAGAACAGTTTGAGACGATTTCACGAGTGACACACTGTGGGGTTGACCGGGGATCGCGCAGATCGATCTGCGCGATCCTGCGGGCGTGCCGCATGGCTGTGCGAAAAATGGCGAAGTTCAGGGTAACAAGAGTTACGGCTGATGTCAAAATTGTTAGGGCTACGACAAACAATCCGGCTCTAAATACTGAATCAAATTCAGCATCAATAAACGAACAGTAGAAATAAATACTAGTTGCATCATCTGGTTTGACCGCGTGGGCAATAAAGAAGGAGATACTTAATGTCCAGCTGATGGCCACTCCGACAGCAATTCGCTGCGGCGTAACTAGTGCCTCGTACTGAAAGGGCCTATTTACCGCGATGTAGCGATCCCACGTCACCATCACAATGTGAAGCAGCGAATTTGCAGAAAAAATAAAGCCCGGGCCAAAAAAGTAATTTGAATATTTACCGATACATGTTAAATCAATGAGTACAAGTCTCTGGAAAATTCCCAAGGGGGTGGTGATTGCACCAGTTAAAAAGTCCACAAATGCCAAACTGGAAAGCAAGTAGTAGGTCGGCCTTCGGAGACTTTCAGATTTCAGGAACGTTGCAAGGACTATAAAATTCCCGATGGTAGTGATAAAAGAAAGCAGGATCAGGAAAATAACTATAAATGCATTGTAGGCTGGATGATTCGGTTCATACAAGTGTTCCTGTATGGTCTCGTTGACGTATTCCATAATGTTTGTAGGTCACTGCATATGGAGGTTTCTTAGACGATTAAAACTGCCCGAACTTGGTACAATTCTGCTTGGAATTTTGATACTCACTTTACCAATGATTTCCAAAAGATCATCAAAGTAGCATCAAGTTCAGGAGAACGGTGTTAAAAGATGGCGCAAGAAATTCTAATTCTAATTCATAAAGAAACGACTTTGACTTGCTTGTCTACAAGGTTGATAATAAGTTCTAGTATACGAATTAAGCGTTTGAACAAGCGTTTAGGAACAGGAGTCTCAGCAGTGGTTAAAGTACAAATGAAAATACAAACATGAGACGAAGGATGTCTTGGCAACCAAACAACAAAATCGTATTTCTTGTCGTCGCTTTGTTATTTGTCATTCTTACAAATTTCTGTGAGTATGTTAATATCGGTTAATCAGTTAATATCAGTCGTTTCACTAAGCACAGGATTGTGAAATCTAGAAGTGATAAATAAAGTCTGTTCTCCTCCATAAATACCGTATCTCTTGCTCTGTGAATAGGCTTATCCCTTTCCTTAATATGAACAGCGCAGAAATGTTTATATCACATACCCAGATTCTGTGAAGAAAGTAGCATTTGATCACAGTCTCCTCTCGTTGCATGTATTATATCGAATATTTTTCGCATGTTCATCGGCCAATCGCGATAATCAGTTCAAATTCATTATTCTATATCATTAACATGATTAATTGGTTAGTTTTCATGATTGCCGATGTTGTTGCCGTGGTGACTCTTTTGAATCGTTTTGGAGTGTAATACACGGTGTCTCTGAGGCGAATCAATGTCGGGTAAACTGATAAGTCATAACGGATTAAAATCAATCGCTCGATAATTAATTTGTGAAAATCCTTGATTTTTCCATGATTGCCGATGTTGGTGCCGTGGCGACTCTTTTGAATCGTTTTGGAGTGTAATACACGGTGTATCTGAGGCGAATCAATGTCGGGTAAACTGATAAGTCATAACGGATTAAAATCAATCGCTCGATAATTAATTTGTGAAAATCCTTGATTTTTCCATGATTGCCGATGTTGGTGCCGTGGCGACTCTTTTGAATCGTTTTGGAGTGTAATACACGGTGTATCAGAGGCGAATCAATGTCGGGTAAATTGATAAGTCATAACGGATTAAAATCAATCGCTCGATAATTAATTTGTGAAAATCCTTGATTTTGGTTCTCTCAAAGGTCTATATTTGGCTGTCACTTCGTTGTGTCATAAAGTACTTGCAGTCTCTTGCGGCTGATACGGCCATTGTTAATATATCGCCACCACGCGTAAGGCACGGGATAAGAGGCGATGATGACCTCACACCACCAATTACATCCACTTTGACTTGTGTGTAAAAAAGTAAAAGTATAAAAAAAATCATCAACAAAAAATGCTAATAACATTTAAACTTGAAGTTTTAGTAGATCATCTAACTTTGTGCATCTTTATGAAATATAACGAATGTTGTTTAAGCTCATTCTCTCACAAAAGGGCCTGAAAATTAAACTGTACCTATACATTTGCTTGGATCATTTTGGAATATGGAAGAAGTCATCAGGACACACACCACTAACTATTTCAGGTGACCATTATTGATCAGGTGACATTGTTGATCAGGTGCTAGTTTTAAAAATCAACAGGAATAATTGAATTAACCAAATGGCACATAATCTAGCATAAAAAGAACTGTTGATGGTTCGAATGAGTCCCACGAGATGGCATGAGTTCGTTCAAATTTTAGAGCCAATTTATCAGCGTTGGACAAAATTATATATGAACGGGTTGTCTGATTTTGATCAAATTCACTGGTTGTTCATCTGATTTTCTGTCATTTAACATGTTTAATGACAGCACGATAACTCTAGGGGTTGGTTACCCTTAAAATATATATTATTAATATTATTATCTGTGGATCATTTAGGTATCTTTTCATTTGAAAGTGGCTTCCTTGGAACAAAGTTTCTTCCATACTGATTTGTCTTTGAAATATCTCAGAGCATTTTCACGAAATGTGCGATCACGATAACAGTAAATGATTGGATTGACTGCAGATGAGCACAGAAGGACGAATGATGAAACGTCGTCGAGCTGTCGACTGTAAATATGCTCTGCTTTCCTGCCGTACACTCCCCCCAAAATATGCATAATGCTTATCGGAATGTACGATATGAGAAAAGTGACGGTGATGATGAGAACAGTTTGACACGATTTCACGCAAGACACACTTTCCGGTTGACCAGGAATCGCACGTTCGATCTGCGCGATCCTGCGGGCGTGTCGCATGGCTGTGCGAAAAATGGCGAAGTTGAGGATAACAAGAGTTACGGCTGATGTCAAAATTGTTAGGGATATGACAAACATTCCGGCTCTATATAGTGCATCAAATTGGGAATCAATAAATGAACAGTAAAAGTGAATATTTGTCAATTCTTCTGGTTTTACCGAAAGACTAATAACGAAGGAAATACTTAATGTCCAGCTGATGATCACACCGACAGCAATTCGGCGCGGCGTAACTAGTGTCTCGTACCGAAAGGGCCTATTTACCGCAATGTAACGATCTAACGTCACCATCACAATGTGAAGCAGCGAATTTGCAGAGAAAAGAAAAATAGGGGCAAAAAAGTACTTTGCATATTTCACGACGCATGTTGAATCAATGAGTACAAGCCTCTGAACAATTTCTGTGGGGATCGTGATCACACCAGTTAAAAAATCCACAAATGCCAAACTGGAAAGCAAGTAGTAGGTCGGCATACGGAGACTTTCAGATTTCAGGAACGTAGCAAGGACCATAAAATTCCCGGTGGTAGTGATAAAAGCAAGTAGGATCAGCACAATAACTACAAGTGCATTGTAGGCTGGATGATTCGGTTCATACAAGTGTTCCTGTAAGGTCTTGTTGATGTCTGCCATAATATTGATAAGTCACCTTATTTAGAGGTGTTTAGACGATTAAAACTGTCTGGACGTGATAGAATTTTGCTTGGAATCTTGTCCCGACATTAGCAAAAGTTTCCAAAAGATGATTAAAGTAACAATTCAGTCCAGGAGAACCGTGTTAAAAGATGCCGCAAGAGATTCCAATTCCGTGTTCAGTGGAGACTGACCTTATAGCAAAACTTCCTAATGAAACGTCGTCAAACAAGTAATAGGTTTAGTGTTTAGACGTACCTGTCTACTAAGTTGAGCATAAACTCTAGAGTTGCGTAGGTTCCCGTCATATAATCGTGTAGTTATTTAATGTTCAGACGCATTTTGTCATTGTCTAGCTATGCGGTTTGACGCTAGGTATACAATGCCAGAACATGCATTAGTATTGAGAGTTTGAACAAGATGTTAGGAACAAACGTCTCGGCAGCGTTTAAATTACAAATGAGATTGAAAACATGAGAAATGAATATGCAAACATAAGTAGAAGTGAGTACCGCCAACGAAAAACGAAACTGACTTTGCATATCCCGACAAACTTGCCCGAATGTGTTATGAGAAGCTATACGCTGCACATGAGATTATCGCCTTAGAAGTCGTTTAATAAATCAATTTACCTCAGGAGACCTTATATCCTGGGCCCGTGGCATCATCTTTGTCATTGGTGCAAACTGTCGTATGACGCGAGCGTGCAACAGCCAATCAGCTCAAACGACTCCAAATGACGTACCATTAATGACAAAGCTGTCATAGATTTAACCTATTGACGAATGGAACCGGATAGCCAATGTACGAGGTCTATTGGAGTTACAGAATTTGGTAGTCAACAGGTTAATCTCACGCAACGGTAGAAAGTATTGTTTGTCGTATGCATGTGAACGATCGTATACCGTGAACTGACGAACGACATTTAAGCTTTCTGATTGCATCGTCGACAGA
>BQKZ01005715.1:25742-38393 GCA_036244855.1 Temnopleurus reevesii | reverse complement strand
GTCAAATTCAAATTTTCAAAAGAATTCGCTCGTAGAAAATTATGCTATGATCTTGAAATGTGTATACAAACTATATGTCATGGTATATATCCCTAAAATTCACATTTCTTTAATCTTTACCAAAACTATACACGGGCTTTAACTGGTAGTTTACTTAAAACCAACCCCAATGAACATGCCATGACATTAAAAAAGTGTTTAGTTTTCAGAATTTTGAATTTTTATAATCGATTGTTTCTCATAAATAACCAAAGAGGATAGCGAAACAATTGGACACACACAAAAGAACATGCTTACATAGCTAAAAGGCTTGCACGTAGCCTATTGCGGACGTACTCAATCGTGAACAAGCCGTTTATTTTCTTCTAACTGCTTAATGAATAATCTATATCATGTCAGATAACTTTTCTATTCAATTTATCTACTTAATCAATATACAAACTATATATTTTGTTTTAACGTCAGATACCCTTTAAGAATGGCTTTAAGTGTTAAGCCCCGGTCACATAGGACCCCGGAAGGAACACTATTCACCCCGACTCTTTATTAATTCACAGTTAACTGCCTCAGAACAACGAGTCAGGGTGAATAGTGTTGCTTCTGGGGTCCTATGTGACCGGGGCTTTATAGTTTAGAGAATCAGAACCATTAAGCGTAAAAAATAATACTAGTAATTTATTTATATGTATAATCTCGAAGCATCAAAGTATGCTTTTTATGTTTTGCATCTGATGTTTCTTTCTCTATACAGTATCAGTTTAGAGGCCTGGGAGGTGTTTCACCAAGATAAGAAAGACTTTACGCACGACTTTACGTTCAACTGGTATCCCTTCTTGCGCGTAATCATTCATAATATTGCGCGCATTCAGCGCAAGAAGGGATACCAGTCAAACGTAGAGTCGTGCGTAAAGTCTTTCTTATCTTGGTGAAACACCTCCCAGGTTACCTGAATTCTTTACATCTACTCAACACCAAAATCCTGTGAATTCATATTAATACAGGTGACTCGCTGCTAAACCCTTATCTGTTAAGCAGTAAAACCTATTTTCCTTTGAAACTCTCTCATAGAATTCTGATTCATTGTTTTCTTCATTTGTTTCTTTTGCAGGGATGACGTCCTCTAACATTATAGATTACTCAAAATGTAAGTTATTGCATCCCCCGAACAGTGGTTCGTAGGATACTATGGATTTGGCCTTGTCGCGCCGCGTCCGCCGCAGAGATTCCCTTTTGAACACTCTACAGGTCCGAGTTCTTGTTCAATTATTTTCAAATTTTGTGTCCAGATGTCTGAAGGATAGAGGATGAAGCCTAACCATTTTGGTGTGGGGCGGAGTCCTGGTTGCCATGGTAACCATGATGTAATAGAAATAGTTGATATTACTAAGGAAATTTTACATCTGATATAGCATCTCTTTGCAGTAGGTTCGATGCCGCATCTTAAAGAATGACAAAAATGCTGGCAAATATGTGCTTCCTAAAACGCTTCATCAGGACGGAGAACAATCACTGAACCCGTTGCTAGAATACCCCTTATTTGTTAACAATAACGAAAGTTTAATTGTGATGGTAATTATATTTTCTCAGGTTTTCACTGAACAAGTACCGCACATGAATAAGCACACTGATTAAGTGAAATTTGGTACCAGCGACCAGAATTTGCAAGAATTAAAACAATGATTTCTACAAGTGGGCATTATTGGGCACAAATGGTCTTGAGGTATTTGATAAAACAATATCTTTATACATCGGAAAACACTTAAATCTCTAGCAAACAGAGTCCATGTAAATTACAGTTTCTTAGCTATATCTCAATAAATAATACACAGTGAGACTTGTAATTTAAGATTATGATCCAAAATTGTTATCAATACAACTGCGCATCCTAAATTGTTAAATCGGTTTAAAATCACTCCAGTCGTATTTGGCGGCATGGAACCACGGACATCAAAGGATCGCCCTATGTATTGTTCATCTTTTGAATTGGACCAGGTGTTTCACATTCATGACTCTGAGTTGCCACTCCATACTTCTGAAATCTCCTTGATATTACCTTGTGAACGCTCTACAGGTCCGAGTTCTTGTCCAATTATTTTCAAGTTTGGTCTGAAGGTGTCTTATGGAGAGAGGACGAAGCCTATTGATTTTGGTGTGGGGCAGGGACCTGGTTGCCATGGTAACCATGATGAAAAAAGTAACATTACCTTTTGAACGCACTACAGGTCTGAGTTCTTATCCTGTCATGGTATGAAGATGTATTGAGGAAAGAGGACAAAGCCTATTGATTTTGATGAAGGGCGGGTACATGGTTGCCATGGTAACCATGATGTAAACAAATAGTTAAAATTAATTTGTGAACGCTATACAGGCATGAGTTGCTTTCCGGTCATTTTCAAGTTTGGTACGAAGGTATATTAAGGAAAGAGAGCCTTTTGATTTTGATGTGGGGCGGGGATCTGGTTGCCATGGTTGCCATAGAGCAGAGAGCGTTTTGAGAAGCCTGCCTCTCTCTGGCCCGGATCTCTTTGCGGGAAAATTCCAGGAATCCCTGGAAGAGAGTTTCTCAGCATCTACTACAGCGTCTAAGCCCGTCTACAAACTATCCAAAGAGGGCAAACATATCTCTCTGAAGGAGAGACGTAGTCAGACCAAATCCTACCACGAGGATAGATCCTCTCGCTCTGATTTTCGCTCAGACGCCAATCATCTGATTTTTGACCCCGATCTGTCAGATTCTTTGACCGCTCCTTCAACACCTCGAAGGGTGACAGAAGAGACTTCAAGAAGAAATTCACTCGGGGGAACAGGGGAGCCTTTAAGCAGACTTCCCAAGGTCCCCAATTTAGACAATGACAATCAAGAAACTCAGACAGGATTCCCTCCTGTCGGGGCAAGACTGCAAAATTATGCCCACCGTTGGTCCGAGATTACATCGGACAAGTTTGTTCTAGATATCGTCCAATTCGGATATACCCCTCCGATAAAAGGAAATCTGAACCTCTCATTTTTTAACAAAACGACAAACCTTCCCAAGGACTCACAAAAACGAGAGGCCCTCCTCCAGGAAATAGAATCTCTTCTAAACAAAAATGCGATTGCAGGGTGAGCGCCTCCATGCCCTCGGTAATTTCCCCGGTTTTTCTGACTCCCAAACGTTCGGGCGGGTTCCAAATGGTGTAAATCTAAAGAGACTAAACAAATACATTCCAAATGCAACTATCAAGATGGAAAAACTGGCAAGTATTCTCCCCCTCGTAAAAGCAGGCGAATGGGCAGCAACGATAGATTTGAAAGACGCCTATCTGCATGTTTCCATAGCGCCTCCCGCAAGAAGCTTCTTCGGTTTTGCAATCGGAAACGATGTGTATCAGTACCGCGCCCTTCCTTTCGGCCTCAAATCGGCTCCTCGCATCTTTACGAGAATTGTTCAAACGGTTGCAGCCCACCTGCGAGAGATGGGTATCAAGATATTTGTGTATTTAGACGATTGGCTCATCGTAGCGAGGTCCGGTCAGGATCTTTGTCTCCACTTGCAAATCACCACCGAGCTTGTCTCAAAGCTCGGCTCTCTGATCAACTACAAGAAGTCTCGGATGACTCCATCCCAACTCCCGGAGTTTTTTTGGGACAAACTGGATCTGAATCTTCAAATCGCTTGCCCCGCCTCTCACAGGATCGCCAGAGTCAGGGAGGTAGGAAAATCCATCCTCGAGAGTCCCGCTTCACCAGCCCGTCGTTGGCTCCAATTTTTGGGCCTCCTTGCAAGTCTTGTGGACGTTGTTCAATTTTGCCGGAGGAAAATGAGGATTATACAGTTCGACTTTCTAAAGCAATACCACCCGATCAAGGACCCCTTGAACAAGCTCATCAATCTGACAGCTCCACTGAGGTCAGCTGTGTATCTTTGGGTGTCGTCCCATATTCTTCAGAGAGGGAAACCATTTGTCTCTCCATCTCCGAAGCTGATAATTTATACAGACGCGTCGACCCTAGGCTGGGGAGCAGCATTGGACTCGGAGCATATCCAAAGACGAAAGTTTGTGCAGATTAGTCCTCCAGATTCTCGAATGGTACGAGTCGATGAACATGAGACTAATTGCTATGCACATTCCCGGGAAAGACAATTACGTGGCGGACTTTCTCTCGAGGGGGTGTTATCTTCCCTCGGAATGGCAACTGGACCCGGATGTGATCAAGCTGGCCTTCCAGGAACTCTGGTCTTCTCAGGTCGATCTCTTTGCCTCCTCACTGAACAAACAGCTCCAGCTTTATTGTACAAAACACAAGGACCCGGCTGCGATGGTGACGAACGCTCTATCGATCTCATGGACGAATATCAGAGGCTATGCTTTTCCTCCTTTCTCGCTGATCAGCAAAGTGTTGGGTTGCTCCTTGGTGGCCCAAACGCCTTTGGTTTCCGACGTTGATAAATCTTCTCGTCCAACCCCCGGTGATTCTCCCGGAGAACGTGAACCTTCTCCGTCAACCAGGAACGACGATTTACCACCCGCAGGTGAGACTCCTGCGGTTAACGTTGTGGAGTATTTCAGGTCTTGTGCGGCCCAGGCAGGCCTTTCGAACAGGGCTTCGGAAATGTCCTCCCTTTTTCTCAGACAATCAACTGGGGGTTCTTACGATTCTCGACTCCGACATTTCTTCGTCTGGTGTGGAGAACACCAAGTGGATCCGACCTCGGCTTCTGTAGGAGAGATCGCCAGTTTTCTCGTTTATCTCTTTGATAAAGGGCTTTCTATCTCTACCATCAGGGGCTATAGGTCCGCTATTGCGGCTATCCACCGGGGAAAATGGCCTGAAGGCGAGTCTGTGTCATCTTCCAAACATCTTTTCAGACTGGTAAAATCGTTTTTCCTAGCTAGACCTCCTCAAAAGAAGTTGAGCCCTTCATGGAGCCTCTCCAGGGTCTTGCATTCTCTAACCAAAAGCCCCTTTGAACCTATGAGTGACGCTTCCCTCATGAATCAAGACAGTATTTCTACTAGCAGTGTCTTCCGCGAGGAGGAAAAGTTTCCTCCACGCTCTGTGTGTTTCTCCAGGTCATATTCGTTGGGAGACGAACGGAGTCAGATTAGTTCCTCATGCTAAAAAGTTCTTCACTAAGAATCGATCTTCCTCTTCACCTCCGGGAGAAATCTTTCTCCCCTCTCTGAAATCATTCTCGTCCGTAGAACAGGACAAGTTGTGGTGTCCTGTATGGGCTCTGAAATGGTATCTACATAGGATGGAGCCTCTCAGTTCGTCCGATTACTTGTTTGTTAGCGTTCATTCTCCTCATGGAGCCGTGTCCCCAGATACTATATCTCGCTGGATCGTTTTAGCTATTAGATCTTGTGAAGGCAGTGTCCTTCATTCTTCCTGAGTACGAGCCCATGATACCAGGGGTCTTTCTGCTTCCTGGGCCCTATTCCAAGGGGTTGCCCTCGATGATATCCGGACGGCAGCTTTCTGGAAGAATCCCAACACCTTCACCTCTTGTTACCTCTCTGACGTTCTGACTAGCGAAGCTAAATTTGCCTCGGAAATCCTTTCCTGCTCCAAGAAGCGTTAAAGCTCGCTGGGGACCGGCTCTCCCCTAGTAACCACCCTCTCGGCATGCTGGATTCATCGTTTTTACTTAGAGTCAGGTTCTCCTGATTTTTCCACTCTCTCATCCTCCGGGATCTCCTGTTGGAATCTGGCATTTGTTATATATGGATAGGTAAGTAAAGCGAAGTAAAGCAGATATGTATGTTCGGTAGCGAACATTTTATTTGCGTAATGAGCTTTACGTACCTATGGGACCCTCCTCCTCCCGCTCGTGGAGGATCGCATGCTTCGGGATTTGTGACGGGGTTTCCCAGGGTTGCTAGGGGCTATTTATGTTTTTCTATAGTTCTGTTTTTTGCCGAGATTTTGGGGGCAAGGCAAGAAATGGCATTTGTTATATATGGATAGGTAAGTAAAGCTCATTACGCAGATAAAATGTTCGCTACCGAACATACATCTTTGTGTCCAGGGTCACAAACTTTGCGTCTAGGGTCAGAAACTTTGCGTCCGGGGTCACAAACTTTGCCTCCTGGGTCACAAACTTTGCATTCTGGGGTTACAAACTTTGCATCCTGGGTCACAGATTTTGCGTTCTTTGCGTACTTTGCGTTCACAAGGTAATATTAACTATTTTTATTAAATCATGGTTACCATGGCAACCAGGACTCTGCCCCACGCCAAAATCAATAGGCTTCATCCTTTATCCTTCAGACACCTTCACACAAAATTTGAAAATGATTGAACAACAAACTCAGACCTGTAGTGTTCACAAGGAAATCTCTGTGGTGGACGTGGCGACGGGACGAGGCCAAATCCATATGGTTCGGCGGGTACAATAATACTAGATGCAATTTATATAGTGCACGTATCCACTCTGCGGAGTGCTCAAGGTGCTTTGCAAAAGAACCATAAAGAAATCAAATAAAAATGGGAATATAACGAAGAAGCTTTGAACACAAGGAGAAACTTCGCTCATTTATTAATGCACAGGTGAAATATTCAGAAACATGACAAATATGCATCCTAAACAAAAGAATTACTCAGATGGGAAAACAAAAAAATAGCTTTAGTGCTTAACACCGTAACACAGGTTGTTATCCGGTCATTTTCAAGTTTGGTATCAAGGTTTACTAAGAAAAGAGAACGAAGCCTATTGATTTTGCTGTGAGGTGGAGATCTGGTTGCCATGGTAATTATGATGTAAAGGAATAGTTAACATTAACATGTGAATATTCTGCAGGTTTGAGTTTTATCCAAATTTTTAGATTAGAAAATTTGAAATTTTTTTCAAATTTGATATGAAGGTGTAGTAAGGAAAGAGGACGAAGCCTATTGATTTTGATGTGAGGTGGAGACCTGATTGCCATGGTAACCATGATGTAAACAAATAGTTAACATTACCTTGTGAACGCTCTACAGGTCCGAGTTCTTATCCAGTCATTTTCAAGTTTGGTATGAAGGTGTATTAAGGAAAGAGGACGAAGCCTATTGACTTTGGTGTGGGGCGGAGACCTGGTGCTATGGTAACCATGATGTAAAGAAATAGTTTTGTGTTACCTTATGAATGCTCTACAGGTTTGAGTTTTTTTCTTATTTGGGATGTTGGTGTAATAAGGAAAGATGAAGATTTTTTTCTTCTTCTCTTTAGTTTCATAGCTGTTTCGATTTGCACGCTTCAAGTGTTAAAGAGGCTCTAAGTTAGAACCTGGCACCCGTCATATACTTCACTGAAATATATTTCTAAATCTGGTATCTTTAACTTCTTTAGGAGTACGAAGGATTGTGGTGCATAGAAAAACAAATAACTGCAGATGACACAAGAAATACCCTTCAAATCCTAATTTATTATTTATGATTACGATTACAGCTCTGGTTGAAATCTTGGATTACATAGACACAACAATAAGCAATAAAGTGCGATTGATAAAATGATTAAAACTTAACTGATTGAGTCCAGTCCGTGATTGATTGATATTATATTTGGCGGAAGTTATGAACGCGGAACACGAATGAGAGTTCGACGTGGACGATGTTGAAGAGGTGAAGAAGCACTCGACGAGTGATGTCGCGACTCGGAGACGAGGACAGTAGAAGGACGAAGCATGATGACGATGACTTGTGTTGAGAAGCTAGATGATAGCAGGCAAAGAGTTCGATGTCGATGGTCGCAGGCTATGAAGTCGAGCTGCGGGCAAGTCGACGGGAGATAGAAGATGTCGCACCAGATGCTCAATAGAACCAGACGTTATTGTCTCGAGCGTTACGAGAGTCCAGAGGTCGAGCTGGTGAATGAAGAGAGAAGTTCGATTGCGACGATGAACCAGTAGACTCTTAGCGTATAATTGACGATAGTCTAAACTGGTGAAAGGCGATGTCGATTAATCGAGAAGAAAACATTCCTGATAGAAATCCCGGCAGGTACGCCGAGTCGGCCCAGGCGTGTCGCGTGTGTTTACCGTGGACGTTCAGGAAGAAGATGAAGAATGATAAAAGTCCGGCGATTCAAAACTCGGCGTAATAACAGCTAAATTATACCGTAGAATTCCAGTCCAAATATCATGTGAAAAGAAGTAATCAGGAACTCACGTCATGTCGATGGTGAATGCTTAAAACATGTCCATGTGTGACTCGACCAGGCTTTGGGCGAGCCGAGCGAAGATGTTGACTCGACGACTGCATAGCTGGGAGTGGCGAGCTGGGTGCGGTGAACAGCTCGCGAATCTGAAACCGCGTGGCCGCGAATGGAAAGTCTCCGTCACGCCCTTACGAAGATCGGAACTCGCGCACAGCTGCAGCAAACAATAGAAATGTCTCAAAATATGTCCAGCACGCGTAAGGTGATGAAAGTTCAATAAAATGTTAATGAACTCTGTAGAATGCGGGACGCTACACTTCCAATATTATTCAGAATTTGGAATTGTGCAAAACAACCATCCAAACTAATTCAAAGCAATTATTTATGAATTATTCTTGTATAAAAATCAAGGTTTCAAAGTAAACAAATCTGCAGAGAGTATATGATTTGTGATCCGCGTCCATGACGTGGGTGCCGGTAACACTTTTTGCACTTATCTGAATTAGTATTCACTACTGTAAATAAACTTGATGCAAAGTGTTTTGTGTTCTCTTCAAATTTTGGCATGCTTCATTGCATTTGATTACCATCAAATATTTTTAAAACAAACTCTTCTTGCCGCGAACTCAGTGCAAAGTGGCAGAAGATTCACAGTGTTTTGTGTTCCCCTTTAATTTTGGCATGCTTTGTTGCATTTGATTTTATTCACTTATTACCACAACATTCAGTATTCACATTAACATCAAATATTTTTCAAAGCTAACTCTTCTTGCCATGCACACTTATTGCAAATATCTCATCTGAGGTATGAAAAGAAAGATCAATAGATCTGTTCAGCTTGATATAATTCTATGACAATAGGAAAATTACCACCATTGGCCACAAAAGGATATCTTCTCATACCTATCAGCATGCTAGTAGGTTACAAGGACCTGAACACACTTGAAGAATTTCTTTTGACACCTGGAACACTTTTGATGTAAATCATTTGTCTACCAGAAATGCATGGACCTGCAGTTGATAAAAGTTGAATAAATACAGTTCCTTGGCACTCACCTTTTCCAAGCAATCGCACATCTGCTGCCAGCCTCGTACAACAACATACATCACCAACCTGGTTCAGTTGACAGTAATAAAACCCACAACAGTGCAATGCAGTTGGTTCGGGGGATACGTGTACTCTACTGCGCAACCCGCAGAGCGGGAATATTGCATACAGGAATATTGCATTTAACCATCATATTTGAAACCAAATTAAACCAATGTGTGTCCATGGATGCTGTACATTTGCAGTCCATGTTTTAAAAAAATCCTCCGGATTCTTGATTTTTTTAAAATTGAATCGTTATTCAACATTTCTCTAGAACTGTATATTATTCAAGAATCACATAATACTTGATAAAATGATACATTAACATAATTGTATGAGGACATATAAATTCTATAATCCGCTGTCCATCAGTAGACTATAACTGTATCCCTCTGCACCTCGGAATAGTTTAATTAGATAGATTGTGCATTACAAATGCTGTGTTTATTATTATTATTAACTAATTACTAGTAACCTATTATGTTCTATAACAATTATTCCCTCTAGATCTTTTTAAAATTCCAAATTTTAGAAGAAAGTGAATAATAGAGAATTATTTTTTTTTTAAGGAAAATATATAGATATATAATATGATTTTGCATACAAAATATGAAAATTGAGTGAAGAAGAATCACCCCACGTATTTCTGACTCTGTATCATCTGATACCCTCATTGTCTTGTCGATGGTTGGTTGCCCGTAAGACAAAGGATTGCATTCAAAATTTTGTTGCTCACCTACAAGGCACCGAATGGCCAGGCCCCCTATTACTTGTCTGAATTATTATCGTTTAAGCCAAACAAATATTCCCACAATTTACGAAGTAGACAGGACAAACTCATTCTAAAAGTACCACACCTTAAAACAAAAGTGACACTTGGTGACTGTGCCTTCAGCTGTGCTGCTCCAAAACTTTGGAACGAATTGCCGATAGAAATAAGATCATCTTCATCTGTAGTTGCTTTTAACAAATTGTTTGAAAACTCATTTATTTCTTGAAGCTTTTCAATAATATCTTGTACGTTTATGCATCATTTTAGTAACAATATCCACAGCCCCTAACATAACTGTGCAGTAGAGTATATCAATATAGTGACTGCGCTATATAAATTATCTAATTATCTATTATTGTTATTCCTCATTACAGCAGCGAGTCCACCAGCATCGGCGGCCTTTGATTCAAGTTTATTTACTGATGAAGTGCAGCTGCGTTCACTGCTCCAGGGACTAAAAGTTTCAAATGTGAATGGAAACATTCAGATATGTAAGTGATTACTGTAAAAAAAAAAGGGGGGGTGAAATTGATATATGGGGTGAATAAAAAAAAAAGGGGGGGTGAAATTGATATATGGGGTGAATTAGGACAAATGAAAAAGTCAGCATTAAATAATTAGATGGATAAAACTTAGACCATTTTAGGTTTCTTTTTGATGAGCTGGATCANAGATGGATAAAACTTAGACCATTTTAGGTTTCTTTTTGATGAGCTGGATCACTGTGGACTGTGTTGTGGGATAGATCTTCTCAATATATATGAAAAATTATCAAAAAGTGAAAGCAAATATTATATGAAGAGATCTAAATAGAAATGCGTAAGTTTTATCCCGTTCCTCCCTGTTTTGTGTAAAATCACACCATTGTTCCCAATGTATAAATGACAGAACTTGATTTTAGGTGTCTTGGTAGGGGCAAAAGAGTCCCTTGCATTCGGGAAGTTATTGGCAACCCAAAAGCTGGTCCAAGTCTTGCCTGATATTGCAACAAGTAATGCATGCAAACCCTATTCAAAGTATTGTAATTCAATGGTTACTAAATGATTCAAGGAATATGCAGGAAATGTGCATAAATTTGAATATATTCGTCAACTGGCCTAATTATATGATCCAAAGATACATTGATTCCTACATTCATGGATATACCCCTTTACCAAATGCAGAGATGCCAACGGTTTTGTAATATGCAGGAGTTGTATTTTCATATGATCTCGAGGCTTTCATGTCAAGTGAATGACTGAGAGTATGGTTATTCTTTTCATGTATGCTGTAACTTTCGTTCAGCAGATATTCACATTTTAATCTTGACATCAAGCATATTTTGGAATGGTTGGCATCTCTGTATTTTAAATGAATTACTCTACTTTTCCCAAATGTATGAAAGATGAAGGCGATTCATAAACTGTGCAAGCTGAAATTTTTTGATGGGTTTTATTTCCATTTCTTTCATTACCATGGATTTGCTAAAATATTGACTTATATACAAAAATCCATCAAAATGTGGAAATTGTAAACCGCTAATAAACACAAAAAAATGTCTGGGAAGTGTCCAGTAACGAAACTTGAAGGTATTGACTTATCAATCTTCTTTCTCTTGTTTATACTGAAGATAACAAATCAACAATTATTTTTGTTTCTATATATATATTTCTTTTTTTTAACATATACTTTTAGATCCAGATGCACAGCGTTTGCAATCAACAATTGGCAACAAACCTGTGTATGTTGTCGTATCAGGCAGGAATTTAACGAGCATTATTGGTATGTATTCAAAGGGCGTACCTGTAATACTGGTGATAATGATAATGATAATGATGACAATAATAATGAAAGTAATAAAACCAAGATTAGCAAAATACTCGCCAGTTTTAGGTGGAGAGCCTAAAACATAGCTGTCAACTATTACTAATTTTTAGTAATCATTACAATTTTGGCTTCAGATATGTCAAGTTTTGTGTGAAACCTAGAATAGATTACTAATTTTTGATACATTAGTCCCATGCATTTCACTGTAAAACATGTGAAGATTACTAATTTGTAGCAGGATTATTACTAATTTCCACTGACTCATGTTGGCAGCTATTCGAAAATTCAACCAAACAGGTTGGTAAGTCGGCTTCTTCCTCGGTGGCTGGATGCGAGAAGATGTTAAAAGAAAATCCATTTCTGAGGACAGACACACAAAGGTGTGGCTGTCCCTGGCCAGACTGATTCCAATCTAAAATGTTGGTTGTCATGGTTGTTGTGTGTTTCAATCAACACTCCTATACCTGTCACACTCTCTGTTTTCATTAGAATCATTATGATTATAATGATAATAATGATCATGACATCAATAATGATAATGATATGTATAATTATAATAATAGTTGTGATAATTCCTTAAGATGACCATCACATTGTCAATTTTATACCGATTATTTGAATTGTAAGTTGTATTTCAATTCATACACTTCCCATCATATTTTTGAAAAGATGCTGTAAGATAAGGGAATGTTATTTCTCTTTGTTTCGACCTGTTGTTGTTTTGCCTCTTTATTAAACCCTATTTTAACTGGGCTTTTTCAGACCAAGTTTATACTGGGGGGGGGGTCAATTTGACCCCCCCTTCAGATCTCGGCCGTGGATCGCGCGATTGCCGCAAAATTTTGCACGCGCATAGTGTAGAGT
>BQKZ01005714.1:21341-39116 GCA_036244855.1 Temnopleurus reevesii | reverse complement strand
ACAGACATTACTAGAACAGTACAACAAGGGTCATTACTTGGGCCCCAGTTATTCATTATCTATCTCACTTGCACCATTATGTATGCAGATGATACAAATTTGTTTTACTCACACAAGAATATAGATACCCTGTGTGATTCCGTAAATACTAAGCTCTAAGCCATAACAAAATTGATCAAAGCCAACAAACTATCTTCGAACCTGGATAAAACAGATTTTCCTCCATTTAGAACAACTTTATCAGAACATCTGCAACCAATTTTAAAGGATAATGTACTAGTACAAAGTGTCAAAAACAAATTCTCTAGGTGCTATGATAGACAAATGCAGAAAGCAGAATGCACCAGCTGCCAGAAGAGGCACTTCCCAGAGGTCCTGCTGACCATCTCACTGGGACGGGCATTTAGGCTGAGCGATGCAACCTTAGATAATGAAGGTATTCAGAATTTTTAAATATGTGAACTTCTGACTTCAATCAATAATTTTTTATAGAAATCACTATTTGAACTGAAAATCTAGAGACCCAAATCTGACATGATATGAATATTGCCTCTTTTAAAATCAATATTGCAGTCATTGCTTTGTAATCATATATCCTGAAACTGTTCGAGATTCATGTAAGATTTGTATTTTTTAGATTCTAAATTTTAAATTTTTGCTATTTTGCTGATGAAACAAATATAAGAATTTAATATCAATTATAAAATGTCATGATGTACTTACAAAATTTAATGACAAGAATTATATTGAAATATTTCAGCTCTGTTTAAACAATTTGAAATTCATGTATTTATAAATTATATTGTACCACTTTTGATAGTTTTAACATATCTGAATTTTAAAATTAAGGACAATTTGGGGGAAGGTGCAAGTTATGTAGCATGGTAATTTAGACATTTGTGTCACTCTTTGTTTTCATTCTATTCATCTAGTTCAGTCTTGTATTTGGTTCAGCTGTATTTACATTCTTTAGTTTCTATTCAGTTGAAGTTTGGTATTTAGTGCATACATCTCTATACATTTGCATACATTCTCTCCACACTTGCAATGCCACCTTCATCTCCATCCATTCTCGGCTCAGACCTCCTTCCTTTCTATTCATCCTCCTGTCCGACTGCTATTCTGTGTCATCAACCTTACATTATCATTTCCATGCTCATTCTTCTGCTACATATCTTTCCTGTGTTCCACATTCTTATTCTTGATTACTTTCGGCAATTAAGTTAGTGTGTTCTAATTGCTGGTTACATTCTTACTCTGAGTTCTTGTTGATTGTTTAACATCCACAATTTGTTATGTTTCCTTAGTTACAACTATCAGTTTCTGTCTATTCCCACCTGTTTATATATTGGTTGCATCTTGGAATAAATGATCAATCTCTTGCCAAGTCCACGCTATGCCTGAAGCCTTCTTTATATTCGTGTCTTAACCACATTATATTTTCTACATTTTACAGTAATATACACTCACATCTCACTATAAATGCTTTTAATTTTCACATTCCTAAATTAAGAACAACTTTTTATCAAAGATCCTTATTTTACCATGGTCCAGTTAATTGGAATTCACTCCCAATCTCCATAAAAAAAAGTCTAAATCGTCAAACATTTTTAAAAAGCAATGCAAGCTCCATCCACGCCTTGACCGCGGCGGCAGGCCACATTCGGTTCGAACCTCAGGGAGTTCGACTCAGCCCAGAGACCTCCTTCATTGCCAAGAACCAATCGGACGTCTCGGGCCCAGTGGAGATCTTTCTCAGCAAGCTCTCCACGTTCTCCTCTTTTCCTGAGGACAAGGTCTGGTGCCCGGTCAGGGCCCTCAAATGTTACTTGTCCAAGTCTCGGCCTCTCCGTGCTTCTGACAAACTTTTTGTCATCACCAAGAGGCCGTACTCGGCTGCCTCCCCCGCATCCATCTCCCGGTGGATCGTCGAGGGCATCATGGCGGCGGGCCCCGAAGCTCTGACTTCGGGCAGAGAGCCTAGAGCGCACGATACGAGAAGTATCAGTTCGTCCTGGGCCCTCATCGCGGGCGTCCCGACGGAGGACATTATGAAGGCAGCCTTCTGGCATTCCAAGAACTCCTTCATTTCCTTCTATCTGCGTGACGTCTGCACGGGTAAGGAGCGGTTCGGAGCCTCCGCGCTAAGTACGGCAGCGGCGAGGCTCCCGACGTCCTCCTAGCCCTCTCCCTGTATTTGCTCTGAGCGCCTTGAGCACCTAATCAGGGTGGAAAGTGCACTATATAAGACACATGTATTATTATTATTATTAAAAGTATCTGTGAACATATGAATTTTACTACTGTCTGTTCAAGTTTTTAACGGCATGGCAATAGGTTTGTTTTGGGTTGTGTGGGTACTAGTTCGTATGGTCTCTTTAGTAATGTTCACCTTTAAACTTATATTTAAAATCATATCTTAACTTTTTTGTACTAAAACTTATATTCATGAGGTCAGCCTTATATAAGGATCTTCCTGGGCTGCAGCCTTACTCATGCAATATGTGTTTTCTTATCTTTTGTAATTTTGTGAGTCTGTTTGATGTCACTTGTAATGTTATACATTGTATTTCTTATTGCCGAGTAAAAATAAAGAATAAAATAAAAAATAAACTATGCTAATTTTCATGAAGATCGATAGATTCCCACTTCATATTCTTCAGTGTGTCAAGTATTTATTTCAATTCTTCTGAAAGAACAATCCAGCCAATCTTATTAATTGCAAGTTATTTTTTGTTCACATGTAAATTCGTCAAATGTATTCTTATTTCGTATTATGTTGTATATTATATGTCTTTTTTAATGATTGGGAATAAAGTACCATAACCATACCAAAGTAGCAAAAACAGGCCATAACACACACACAAGCTGACAATACAGACTGATGTTGGACAAAGCCGAGACAGTTCTATGATTAGAATTCAGTCAAAAGCATGAAATATTTTGATTATTTTAGTGATATATCTAAATAAATGTTAAAGGGGTACTATTATGAAAATACAAGTTGATCTGTATTGATATATTATACCATTATCAATACCCTTTTCACTGAAAGAGAGTCCAAATGCACAATTACCTGAATTTAAATACCTGCATTGATCCACATATTTCCTTTTTGTTATTTACAGAACCAGCTCTGAAANCAATCGGACGTCTCGGGCCCAGTGGAGATCTTCCTCAGCAAGCTCTCCACGTTCTCCTCCATTCCTGAGGACAAGGTCTGGTGCCCGGTCAGGGCCCTCAAATGGTACTTGTCCAAGGCTCGGCCTCTCCGTGCTTCTGACAAACTTTTTGTCATCACCAAGAGGGCGTACTCGGCTGCCTCCCCCTCATCCATCTCCCGGTGGATCGTCGGGGGCATCAAGGCGGCGGGCCCCCGAAGCTCTGACTTCGGGCAGAGAGCCTAGAGCGCACGATACGAGAAGTATCAGTTCGTCCTGGGCCCTCCTCGCGGGCGTCCCGACGGAGGACATTATGAAGGCAGCCTTCTGGCGTTCCAAGAACTCCTTCATTTCCTTCTATCTGCGTGACGTCTGCACGGGTAAGGAGCAGTTCGGAGCCTCCGCGCTAAGTACGGCAGCGGCGAGGCTCCCGACGTCCTCCTAGCCCTCTGCCTGTATTTGCTCTGAGCGCCTTGAGCACCTAATCAGGGTGGAAAGTGCGCTCTATAAGACACATGTATTATTATTATTATTATTATAAGTATCTGTGAACATATGAATTTTACTACTGTCTGTTCAAGTTTTTAACGGCATGGCAATAGGCTTGTTTTGAGTTGTGTGGGTACTAGTTTGTATTGCCTCTTTAGTAATGTTCACTTTTAAACTTATATTTAAAATCACATTTTAACTATTTTGTACTAAAACTTATATTCATGAGGTCAGCCTTATATAAGGATCTTCCTGGTCTGCAGCCTTACTCATGCAATATGTAGTTTCTTATATTTTGTAATTTCATGAGTCTGTTTGATGTCACTTGTAATGTTATACAATGTATTGTATTTCTTATTGCGGAGTAAAAATTTTAAAAAAAATTAAAAAACTATGCTAATTTTCATGAAGATTATCACTTCATATTCTTCAGTGTGTCAAAGTAGCAAAAACAGGCCATCACACATGCATATGTTGGCAACCCAGACTGATGTTGGGCAAAGAGACAAGTTCTATGATTCGAATTCAGTAAAAAGCATAAAATATTTTGATAATTTTTGTGAAATATCTAAATAAATGTTAAAGTGATGATAGCATGAAGGCTACTCATTTATCCAATGTTGATGCTTACAAATGATACTAATTGTCAGGACATTAACACTTCCTATTCTTCAGTTGCCCACACAGAAAGACTCCTCACTGGTTAAGGCAGTACAGTTTCCAGAATTCTTTATTAATCCAACACTTAGTTCATTTTACCGCCCTACAACTGGTGGAAGTGTGTTTCGAACCCATGTACGCCTCGTCTTGCCCACTCACCACCTCTTCAATTTCATCAGACTTTTAAAAAGCTTATTTTCGTTATCGTGTTTTCGTCTTCGGAAATCTGTATTCCAGTAAGTTCCTGAACAAGTTTTGATATATGCCACATGTGACTTATACAGCCTATCGCCGATACTTTGTGTGTATTGCTAGCATGAGTGGCTGATGCTCTACGTGCCATGCCTACCGATACTTCTGCACAGGTGGATGATGCTGTCCCTATTGACTTCAAGTTGATATCTTTTCACTTCCCCTCTTCCTAAACTAATTGATATGCCGCAGAAGAAAAATTGCATCCTATCACCTTTTACTTTGTGTGTATTTCTCAAGTGGATGATAATCTACATGCCATCTAGCCATGTAGCTATTTCAATGGCTTTATATTTGATAATCACTTTAATCTCCAGAAACACATTAAATCCATCTGTAAATCTGCATCTTGCGGTATCTTTAAGATTGGTAAGATTTGACGACTGCTTGATAAATCCTCTACTGAAAGACTTGCTCATGCCTTTGTTTCCTCTCATTTAGACTATTGTAATTCCCTCCTTGCTGGCCTTTCCATTTCTCATATATCCCCCCTTCAACGCATTCAAAACTCTGCAGCTAGACTGGTCAGTTTAACAAAGAAACATGACCATTGACCCCTGTTCTCCACTCACTCCACTAGTACCATGAGTACTTGTTACCGGTCCATTCACGCAATATTTTTCAAAATGCTCCTTCTTTCATATAGATTTACATATAATCTTGCTCCAAAATATCTCTTTAAGATCTTGTTTCCCTCCGTTCTTCTGCTTCCACAAGACCCCTCCGCTCATCATCCTCCTTACAACTCGCTCTCGGCCCACTTACGAAAACCGTTTGTGCCATCTCCTCAATTACCCCTACCCTGGCCTGTGGAATAATCTTCCATCTCACATCCAAAATGCTGAATCTATTGAATTATTTATATCCCTTCTCAAGACCCACCTATTCAAACAGTTATAATTTAATTGTGTTGTATATTTTTGAAGGCGCACACCAAGTCAGTTTATAATTAACTATTTTGTTTTCTATTAATTGTGTACTATGTATTGATTTTCTTTACCGGTATTATGATTAGACAGACCACCTGTGCGATTTAAAACACCTGTATAAAGCGCCTTATAAATGTAATTATTATTTTTATCATTTCATAATGGTCTTTTCATAATTCATAATTTTCATTTCATAATTTTTATCATTTCATAATGGTCTATATTATAAAATGGTCTATATTATAAAATGGTCTATATTCTAATGGTCTATATGCACAATTATATGCAATATTCAAAAGAATCTAATTTTTCTGTACATTTATTTACTCAAAGGAACTTTTGTGCAATTTGTAAATACATATGTGAATTCTTGTGGAAAGAAAAACATGTAAATGAGATATAAAACTAAATTTCTTTTCAATGATCTATTTCACCGCCCTACAATACCAATTGTCAGGACATTAACACTTCCTATTCTTCAGATGCCCACACAGAAAGACTCCTCACTGGTTAAGGCAGTATACAGCTAGATTGACATGGTTTGAATAGATAATTGTCCAATACATTTTATGTCATATAGTTTTGTCATATAATTTTGGGCCCACTTCTGTTTGGTTAGAACCGTTCACAGCACTCGCCAAATTAAGAGAGGTAAATAGCTTTTCAAGTGTTGGTGTAGAAGAAACCGCACAAGGTACTAATGTTCTAGCTTTCACAATAATGACTGACTATCGTAGTACAGAACAATATGCACATGAAAAACAACCTAGGGACTCACATAAGAAAGGAGAGACTTTTGTGTTTAAGAATGGAGATACCTACAAGTTACCTCCCAGATTAAATTTGCAATTGTCAATGTTTACGCCAGAAGAGGCAGAATATCTAGTTCCTTCAAGAAGGAAATATGATTTTGTATTCTCCAAGGGAAATTTTCATGGTTTTTACGCTAAAATACCGCATAAGATATATGCAGATGATGAAAACCCGATTAATTTGCCTTATCGGAGAATTCCTCCGCATTATGTTCAGGAAGTTAAAGATTCGATTAAGAAAATGTTAGATCAAGGAATTATTGAGCCACGTGTCAGTCCTTAAGCTAGTCCAATAGTGTTAGTCAAAAAGAAAGATGGTTCTCTTCGTATGTGTATAGATTATCGTAAACTAAATTCGAAGACGATTCGGGACTCGTTTCCCATGCCAAGAATCAAAGAATCCTTAGGGGGTGTTGCTCAAAAGTTGCAATCGATCGCAAGTTGCAGTTGATCGGATCGCGCCAATCAAATTCAGTGTTTCACGCGTGTCTTGTTAAATGCGCATACCGCGCGCGAATGAAAATGCGCGTAACAATGTGCAAAGTTGCTGTTGATTTGCAGTTGATTTTGAGCAACACCCCAATAGAATCATTGAAAGGAGCGAAGTGTTTTAGTTCCCTAGATCTGGCCCATGGATATTATCAGGTTGTCATGGACCAGGTTTCCAAGCATAAGACTGCTTTCAGAATTCTATTTGGTTTATTTGAATTTAAGCGTATGCCATTTGGCTTAAGTAACGCCCCGGCTACGTTCCAACAAGTCATGGAGAATTGTTTAGGTGATAAGAATTTATCTGAATTACTTATTTCTCTCGACGATATTTTAGTTTTCTCATCTAGCTTTAAAGAACATTTAGAGTGACTGGAATAAGTTTTTTCTAGACTTCATGCTTTTGGACTGAAAATTAAAGGGAAGAAATGTGCCCTGTTCCAAGAAAAGGTTAATTATTTCGGACACAGCGCTAGTTCACAAGGAATTTCTGTTGATAAAGAAAAGATATCCAAGGTCAGAGATTGGCCAATTCCAACCACAGCTGATGAATTGCGTTCTTTTTTTAGGATCAGCTGGAAACTATCGTAGGTTTGTTCACAACTTTGCAAAGATTGCAGCTCCACTTTTTAAATTAATTCCGACGGATAGATTTTATTTGGACCCCGGAAGCGGATGAACCATTTCAGTTATTCAAATCTGCATTAACCGTGTCTCCTCTTCTAGCTTACCCTGATTTCGCACAACCATTTGTGCCTGAAGTTGATGCATCTCTGAAGGGTTTAGGGGCATGTTTGATACAGGTTGGTGTGAACGGAAAATTACATCCAATAGCTTATGCAAGTCGGCAGTTAAGGGGAGCCGAGGGTAATTATCCGGATTACAGTTCATTTAAATTGGAATTGTTAGCCCTAAAATGGGCTGTTGTAGATAAATTTAGGGATTATTTGCGAGGTTCATCATTTATTATTTACACCGATAATAACTCATTGTCTCACATAAAGACAGTCAACTTTGGGGCTAGCGAAATGCGCTGGGTTGTCCAGCTGGCACCTTTTAATTTTGAAGATCGTTTTTAAGTCTGGTTCTCAGAACCGATGCGCAGACGCGTTAAGCAGGTACCCGAAACATAGTCAGTTGAGCAAGATTGACGATATAATAGGTTCGTGTGTTGGGGCTTCGGCCATCCGGGTGCATTTAGTGGATGACCGTCCTAATCAAGGGGCTGATCGTTCCAAGTCTGACACTTCTGTCCCAGAAACCATCATGGGTCCGGGGTTGTCCAACATTTTCCCTTCTTTTTCCAACAAGCAGTTAATTGAAATTCAGAAAACAGACCCAGAATTAATAGATTTGTGTGGGAACGGTGGAGCCAAAATTGGCAACCCGGAGATGAATTTTCCTTACAATCTTTAGAACCGACAGGCATTAAGCTGTGGTTGCACCAATGGTCTCGATTAACTGTGAACAATGGAATTTTAGGAAGGGAAGTAACAGATACATTATTTGGTGCAATTTTTCAGATTTTACTCCTCAGTGTTTGCGGAAGAAGATTTTAGTTGGGTGTCACGATGAATGGGGACACCAGGGTAGAAACAAGACTGAACAGTTGGTAAAATCTAGAGTTTATTGGCCTGGAATGGTCAAAGATATTGGTTTTTATGTAAGGAATTGTAATAAATGTATCATGGCTAAGGAGATGCAACCTAAGTTGAGAACGCCAATGAGGCATTTGATGGCATTTAGCCCTTTAGAGATTATTGCTATTGATTTTGTTAAGTTAGATCCTGGGAAGGGTGGATTTGAAGATGTACTTGTGGTTACGGATGTGTATACGAAGTTATCTCAGGCTATCCCCTGTAGAAATCAGCATGCTGCCACGGTGGCCAAGGCTCGTCAAGAGCACTGGTTCACCAAATTTGGGATTCCTAATAATAGGATCCATAGTGATCAGGGACGCAATTTTGAGGGGCAGGTTATCAAAGAGATATGCAAGTTGTATGGTATATATAAGACTCATACTACCCCGTACCATCCAGAGGGCAATGCTCAAGCGGAGTGATTAGGACATGGTTTAGTTTAATTAAATCACTAGACCAACGTGACAGGCGAATATGGCCTGAACTATTGCCCCATGTTGTCTATATGTATAACACCACCCCTCATGAAGCTACTAGAGTTAGCCCTTTTGCTCTTATGTTTGGCAGGAAAGAACGCATTCCCTTAGATCACCTATTGGGTATGTCCGATGTAGAATGGGAGGAGGATTTCATGAGGAGACAGGCAGAGTTATGTGAGAGGGCTCAAGAAGTTGTCCGGGAGCGGACTAACCAAGTAGCAGCCCAGAATAAAGCTAGCTCGGGTGGATGCAAGTATCCCTGCCAATTTTTCTTTCCCAAGGGTGGGTTCCCATGTATATTTGAAGAAATGTGCTTTTACCAAGAGGCATAAGTTAGAAAATGTTTATTTTTATGAAATATTTGTTGTTGTGTGGGTTAACCCTACCCAGGATGTCTACCAAATTCGACCCATTAATGGTGGGGCGGCTAGAGTAGTAAATAGAAGATTAATAAGGGAGGTCCCCTCAAATTCAGATGTTATAGTTGAGGATGTAGGAACTAATTCTGAAGAAAGGAATAGTTACCCGTCTCATTCCAAAAAAAATGAACAGGAATTTAATGATGAATATGTTTTTTACCAGAAAGGGTAAATATGGAAACAGTAGGGGAGACCGCTAATCGAGCCGGAGGCAGAGTCGAAGGTGAAGGCCGCCCTAGAAGATCTCAGAGATGAAATAAGGGCTTGCATTCTAATCCCTTTAATTTGCAAAGATCAGCGTTGAGATAGGTCTTTCTAATTTTGAGGAGGGAAAGAATTGGGTTTTTTTTTGTATGGCTGATAGTAGAAATTTGAATAGATACTATTTATGTATGTATGTATTAGAAGAATGTCTTTCAAGAGCAAGACTTGCTTTTTTAAAAAGATATTACATGTGCACCAAAAGTTAGGGCAAAGATCTCTGGGCTGGGCTTTGCCTTCTGCTTTTTATGTGTTATGACTTTTCTACTAGGCCATAGTCTCGTAAAGCGGGCCTACGAGCCCGGATTACAGTCAACCCGTTTTGTTGTGGGGGCTAGGGAGGTGGTATTGGAGAGCTTTGGGGAGGGGGGATTGAGTTTGACAAGGATCGCCAGAAACTCGCGCAAATATCTTGAGATTCTGAGAGATAGGAACCCGAGGGTCTTGGTGATCGACCTTGGTACCAATGATTTATGTACCGCAGGGCCGGTCGCCGTCCTCCGCAACTTTCGTAACTTTCTTAACTTTCTTGCGGAACTGCGGAGAGCGGGGATCGACCCTGTAGCTATTTTTCTGCTGCCGGTCCTGCCACACATCAAGGCGTACGCGGGTACCTCTCTCTCCCTGATGGAGTTCAATCTCCGTGTGGAGAGACTCGACAACCTTCTGGTGGAAGAGTCTCTCCGCACGGATATTGCTCTTCGTTTGGGAGCACCGTTCTCTCTCGGATGCACCACATCATGTATTTGATGGGGTGCATCTGGATGAGAGGGGGAAGGAGCTGTACCTGCGTACGCTTCGCAGAATCTGTAGTTTCTGTCAGCAGCATTTCTGGATGTAAAGATCCATATTTACCCGTAATTAGTAACAGTTATATGGAGCTACCCTACCCTACTTCCGAACGTTTACGCCTACATCGATGACCTGCTCATTGCGAGTAGCGACCGCAGTGAGCATGAGCAGCACATCTGCGCGCTATTCGACCGACTGCGACAATACGGTGTCATTGTAAACCTCAATAATTGCACTTTCGGGCGTACCGAGCTCTATTTCTTAGGACACCTAATCGACTGCAATGGTGTCAGCCCCCTTCCGGATAAGGTGGAAGCTATACGCAAGAGCAGCGCACCTACTTTCTTGAAAGTTCTTTGCTCATTTTTAGGTCTCGTGAACTTCTACCGCAGGTTTATTCCTGATTGCGCACAGACTCTGATGCCGCTTATCGATCTTCTCCGATCGCATCCGAAACGCTCAAGAAAGCCATTAGATTGGTCTCCTGCATGCGAAGCCGCATTCAGTGCAGTCAAAGAGAAGTTGGCACAGACTACACTGCTAGCCTACCCGAATGCCAATTTTCCTCTTACTCTCATGGTAGACGCTTCAGATCGCGCTGTTGGCGGAGTTGTACAACAACTCAAGAACGGTGAGTGGGAGCCGCTAGCGTTTTTCTCCCGCAAGCTCACACCCCAGGGAAACGCGATATAGCACATCGGTAGAGAACTACTCGCTGTGTACCTTGCCATTAAGCATTTCCGTTACATGCTTGATGGGCACGTTTTCACCGTCTATACCGACCATAAGCCTTTGACGCACGTGTTCCATGCCAAATCGGACCGTCACAGTCCACGTGAACGTCACTTGGATTTCGTTGCGCAATTCACCACTGACATACGATACATTAAGGGTCGCGATAACGTAGTTTCGGACACCCTATCCCGACCGAATGTGAGCGCGTTGTACACCGACACTTGCATCGATTATGCCTTGATCGCAGTGGCGCAGAAGGGCGAACTTGAACGTTGCTCTCGCCTAAATCGGATACCAGTTTGGTGCTCAAATCCGTACCGCGCATCATGTCCGGAGATACAATTATCTACGACGTATCTCATGAGCGTACGCGTCCGTTTGTGCCGAAGATCTACAGGAGGGCTGTGTTTAACGCTGTCCACGGTCTGTCGCATCCTGGCGTGCGTGCAACGCAACGAGCCGTAAGCGCACGGTTCGTTTGGCCCGGTATGAATAAGACTGTTCTGAAATGGGCGCATGAATGCTTGACTTGCCAAAAGTTAAAAACGCATAGACATACCAAAGCACCGATTGGTACATTCAGCACTCCCGACGCGCGATTTTCGCACGTACATATAGATCTGGTAGGACCTCTACCGCCATCGATTGGCTTCACATATCTGCTAACGTGTATTGATAGATATACACGATGGCCCGAAGCTGTCCCGCTGACCGATATGACGGCCGAAACCGTGGCGAAGGCGCTCATTGAAAGATGGGTAGCCGTCTATGGCGCGCCCGATATCATAACAACGGATCGCGGTAGACAGTTTGATTCGCAGTTATTCAAGGAGCTGATGAAACTCCTCGGTACTACGCGAATACGTATGACTGCATATCATCCGGCCGCTAATGGGATGATTGAACGGTTCCACCGGCAGGTTAAGTCAGCTTTAAAGGCGCATGACAACCCTACCGGGTGGCACGAGTATCTCCCTCTAACAATGCTAGGGATACGGACCACCGTGAAGGAGGATCTGTCGTGTTCCCCGGCGGAATTAGTGTTCGGGACAATCCTCCGTTTGCCCGGGCAGTTCATAGCCAGCATGCAAGTCGACGTCGACCCCTGCGATTATGTCTCCCACTAGCGACAGCACATGGCTGCGAATACGGCGACTCCGTCAAGAACTCAACACTGCGGCATCTATGTCCCAAAGTGCTGCACAAATGTTCACACGTGTTTGTCAGAGTCGATTCCGTGCGAAAACCCCTACATCAACCGTATAAAGGACCCTACTTGGTTCTTAAGCGAAACTAGAAATTCTTCACCATCGACATCGGGGGAAGGCGCAACCAAGTAAGCATCGACCGCTTAAAGGTCGCATATGTAGAAGAAGTGGCCAAGAGAGAGGCAGTGCCGGAACAGACGAACATTGCCGCGCCAATTCGCAAGACGAGATCGGGGCGGCAGGTTCACTTCCCAAAAAGATATATTGAAATTTGCAATTAAAACCGGCTGTATCTATTTTTTGCGATTAGCTCACATTAAAACGTAGAAGTGGACGATTTTTGTATGTATCGTAAGCAAGTGATTTTCATGTTTCAAATGCCTTACTTACTACGGGGGGATTTGATGTAGCGCCAAATACCAAAACTTCTCATTTTGGCCGAGTATTTTTATGGCCGATAGTTCGAGACGGCGCGGAGTTATATTGGTTTTATGCAAATTTTGTAGGAAGAACTACTTTTCGTTTAAAAGGCTTGAGTTCGCATCTTTAAGATAAAAAGCTTGTTTTCCCTCTTATTGCTTTGCTTTTAGGTAACTCATATTTATGCTAGTTTCAGATATTTCATTGTTTAGATGTCTTTAGATGTTTTATTGAATCTGACCTGCTTTAATTTGCCGGCATGTGTTTAAGCTGGCGTCATGTCAGACGGCAGGAGGGAGCCGGCGAGTGCTGAAAGAGGCATGGGTTATCCACCTCGGACGGCGGCCTGGTATCCTCCCAAAGTCTTTACATGGAGCCTAAAATTATTATTTCATGAATTAAATGTTGGCCCCCGTTTTACTGTTGTGTTATTTTAAGAAGAATTATGAACAAGGGTTTTAACCAGGACAGGTTGCAAAGATAGGCTGTGTAAAAATTAAGATGTCCTAATGACGAAAAATGATTCATAACCTTTGCTTTAACGAATTATTTATTTACATCCATGTCACACAGCAGGAAACGCCAGAAAGGGCTGAAGGAGGCGTGGGCTATCCACCTCGGATGGCCGGTCTGGCATCTTCCTAAAGTTGAAATGTAAATTCAAGTTTTGCCTATTTTTTATCAAGAGAGACGAATATGGTCTTGTATCTATTAATGTACCAGTTTTGTAAGAAGTTAGGATCAGGGAGTTTTGGTGTTGCATGACCAAAGGGGAATCAGTACTAATAGTATCTGAAGGTTTTTTAGTTTCACAAAAGTCTGAAAGGGTATCAATTGTTTTGTTGCAGTTTCAGGTAACCTTTTATGAATCGAACGCAATTAATCTTTTTGGAGGAGAGATGTAAAGGAGAAAGAAAGATTGTCCGATTATTTTCTTGTTATGCAAATAAAAAAGTAGTGCATATAATGTTTGGAACCTTGAGACTAAATCGTTTTGAGAATGTTTTTCAATATTTTGTAGATGGATTGTTTAGACGGGATATTAGGTCTGTTTAGACACACGCCACAAAAGTGGGCGTGGTTCCCAATTTGGGTTTTATACGGTGGATTGTACAAGTTGTTCATATGTAAACAGTTTCCCACTGTTAGTTCTTTTAGTATTCTGTTAGTATTCTTTTGGGCACTTTTACTAAAGAAGGGGAATGTCATTGAATATCTAGTAAGAAGCATGGGATATCCATTTCCGAAGGTAGACTTTTTGACCCCCTAACAAGATGTGCTCGTTTATTCTGACTACATTGTATTACAAACTGGAATTTTAGAAGTATGCGTCTAAAAAGGGGGGACTCTCCATTTAGGTACCCCGATAAAACAAGATGAATGTTTTATATGTGCTATTTTTTAACACATTTTTGTGTTTTTTTGTAGATCTTATGGAACAGATCTAATCAGTAGGGGAGAGTTATAGCGGGGCAGTTTACGGCACTGCAGGGCTTTTGTTTATTGTACTCAATGTATTGGGATGGACCTAGCTGGGGCTAGGATGTGTGTGTATGTGTGTGTTTGTAAAGGGGAAGAGAGGCGAGCGAGAAGGAGGCGTGGCCGGGAAAAGGGTTACGAAGGTCGTTATGCCGGAGGATAATTAATCCCTGCCTAGAATAGGTAAACTAATGGCGGATTAATTTTTGGGAGAAAGAAGCGCCGAGATTGTTTGGATGGGATAAAACGGAGAGGCGTACGAGCATTCGCTCTCTTTTTTTAGTTCCCGGTTTCGTTTGAGTAAACATGTCGGCCGTTTAGAAGCCAAAAGGTAGCCAGCCCAGCCCATGGATTTCGAGCCTCAGTGTATCGATTTATAGACTTTATTATTTACCTTCGTCGATTTGCAGAATTTCGCAATAAAGACAGTTGATATAATTTTGCCATGAACTGAGTTTCTACCGAGTTGTTCGTCGTTCGTCTGGTGTGGACTTGTGTGTGTTTGTCTTGGACGGAGGGCCCCGACTGGCAGGGCTCCCTGTTACAGTCAAAAGCAATATTAATGTGTAAATATGGATAGTTCTGAAATGTTTATGTTTATGTAATGTAAAAGTGAATGTTAATGGACTAGCACCATCTGCAGGCCAAGTCAAGCTCATGGATACATCGGGAGGTTTTCTCATGTCACGAGTCATTTCCGACCAACAGACATTACAGCTAATCAATGGATCTGGCAATACTGAAGAAAGTCTGATTACCACCTTGTACAGAAAACCCATGCATACTGATCAATACTTGGCTTACAATTTACATCATGCAATTTGTATGCGAGTTTCCTTTGTAATTTTTATTATTCATTGTTTGCTAAATTATATTGCTTGTTATCGAAATGGAAATAAAATCAGTCAATCAATCATCCAAAATCTGCCAAGCCCAGAGTTGTGAAGTGTCCCTACGAGAAACCTTTGTGTATCATGTCAAAATCCTTATGCTCTTCAAATGAGAAGCAACATCCCCTGTTCTCAGTCCCAATAGCTCTCTCAAGTCTATCGTTAATTGTGCCTCAAGAAGAAAAAAAGTTCCAAGGAACCTGCTTGCCAAATCTGTCCTCGTACTCCTGTACATCAACTGCATCGCACACTTACTTCACTGGCGCATGGAGAAGAATAATTGCATCCTGTTTAAGGCTGAAACAATTCACCTCCATCTGGTCCAACTAAAGGCCCCACTCTCCCGGACCATCATGATGGAGTGGTTTACAAGACTCCATTTTCAACCTGTGACAAATTAAATGCAAGATCCTTGACGTGCAAAGGAAAAGGAAAACTCTTGGGCCTTAATTTCTTCAGATTGTGTTCTTAAGTAAAAGACGACAACACGAACAGTGCCCTGAAATTTGCACAGGAGATTGGATTTCTACCAACATCTACGAAGTGTCCGAATTGTCCGGGGAATTGAAGGACTTATACACAGTAAGTTCTAACTTTGGATTGTGTTTTTTGTTTGAATATCTACATCCTCATATTCCTTCATTATATAATATAGACTCTAGAATATGTTATTGCTTTGCTAATTTTATTTCATTTTTCTTGGACTCTTTTCAGGTTGGAAGAGCATCTAGGAACCGGACCGAGTCGCGCTTTCAGTGCAACCAACGGCGTTGTAAGGACATACATCGCAATCATGTTCCAATCAGAAAGAACACCTGGTTTAGCAAATTGAATTTGAGCATCAGGAAAAGCCCTATTTTGATCTATTGTTTTGTTTATGAATACGAGTATAAATCTGCCATCTTTGAGACATCTAATACATATGCTTCTTCAGGAGGTACCACTTCTATAGAGAGTAAATCTGACTCAGAGACTGTTCCTTAAACTTCAACCACTCCTTTCTACAACTGCCGCATCTACTACAACTTCAACTAGTATCGCTTCTTCACCATCGCCGTGCTATGGGACAGACGTACACTTCAAGATTCGCTCTCGGGTGAGATCATTCCTTATGCGTTTTGGGGTTTATCATAAAAGCCTCATTATGCCTAGCGTTTAATTGAAAGATTTTATATTAAGTGCCACCCTTCTTTTTGTAGAAATTAGACATTGTTTTTATACTTAGATGTCAGTAGACTTATACACTTAATCTTCTCTCTCAACTGCTGCTGCTGTATCTTCTACACCTCCTACATCTTCAATTACTACTACTCCCGCTAATTCTTCAACTTCAATTTCGAGTTTGTCTCTGTCTTTGAAGAAAGTTACAACATCAAGCTCACTTAAACTTACCAACCAAAATAAATTATGCGGTCTTATTGGTAAAACAAAGCTTTAAACTGGAGTTAAATCACTGTAAGAAAAGAAATATATACAGCTTAATGTAAGAACCTGGTGCCTTAGTTTGAAGAAAAAAAATCGTTCAGAAGCAAAAAAAATATTATGATATGGAGAAACACATTGCAAGGACAAGCCTTTTGAAAAGAAATGGCAACAATTAAAAATCTGTTTTTGAACCATTTCAGACATTTTGTGTTTCTGTATACCATGATCATGATGTGTGCATATTTGTGTATATATTAATTTGTATGTGTTTATAAGCATACATGCATACATGTATGTCAGTTATGTATATGTATTTGAATTTATACGTTACATAGAAGAAATATATGTTGGCATTTACTTTGTAATAATCATTTTGGACTTGCTTCTAAGACACGTTAATTCATGGATGAAATTGTTTTCAGAATATATTCTTTTTTTTTAGGTTGTAAACTTTTTGTTCTCAAATGTAAGCATCGGATATAAATGAAATGTTTGTTATTTAATAAAGGAGCCCTATGTGGAAGGGTTAAAAAAAACACAAGCTCAGAGACTATTAGTGACTACTATATTTATGGCAGAGAGGTTTGTTCTTGGGCCATCAAAGAGATACACAATAGTAACCAACCGATAGGAGGACCAGATTTGACATTTGAAATAAACAAATCTAAATTCAGAAAATAAAACGCCATAGAGGGAGATTGGTAGAGGGGCAGTGGGTGTTTGGTGGAATCTGCTGAGAAACCAGACAAGTCTTCCTGGTAGCCCGTCCCAACAACAAGAGGGACAGAGCAACGTTGGAGCCACTAATTCTCAAGTACATTAAAAAAGGATCAACAATAATCAGTGACTGTTAGAAGGCATATGATGGTTTGGGAGCTGTCAGGTTTATCTTCCTGGACCTCCAGGAAGAACAGAGCCATTGATATATCAATGGCTCTGAATGGAATGCTCCTTCCGTTATTTTAGAATTTGAAATATTTGTCTCTATGTATTGAATTTTAGTTGTATATATTCATGTATATTGTCTTCCATGTATTCTGATTATTTTAATGACGGTAAATAAAACCAAACCAAACCAATACAAGGTTTATACACATTACAATCAACCATTCACTGCACTTCGTAGATCCAGACACACAGGAGCATACCAATAACATCGAGAACTTGTGGTGGCAGGTGAAACGTCAATTGAGTGAGACGCACACACGGGCCGACAAGTGGGACCTTCTCTTAGT
>BQKZ01005714.1:7423-20285 GCA_036244855.1 Temnopleurus reevesii | reverse complement strand
CATAGTCACAGGGGTGGGGTGGCATGAAGTAAAACACCCTTTTCCATACTGTTTTCATCATAGTCACAGGGGTGGGGTAGTATGAAGTAAAACATCCTTTTCCATACTGTTTTCATCATAGTCACAGGGGTGGGGTAGCATGAAGTAAAACACTCTTTTTCATACTGTTTTCACCATAGTCACAGGGGTGGGGTAGCATGATGTGGTGAAAGATACCAATGTTTCACCAATTTAACCCTTATTTCCTGTTTCCCTGCTTATTCCCGCTTCGTGCGTGCCCTCGGACCTACGCTGCCAAAAGTAAGACCGTTCAGATTATATATGTTAACTACCCAAGTTAGTAATAACTAAATGTATTTGTAAATTGAGGAATTGTACAACATTAGTGATTTCCAGTGTCTATTCAGGGAAAAATACTTGAATTCTTGAGTTTTATAGTGTGTGCAAACAACAGAACGCGATTGAGCCACGCCCTATACAATTCTTGTGTACATGGGCGTCTCTCGTTTTGACTTTCGCGCCCTGTGTGTCACACGAAAATTCCGCGCAGGTTCGGGAGCAACCAGCTTTTATTTCAATTTGCAAGTTTTTTTTCTATCAAATGGGCTTCTGAAATTCAAGAATTTGTATTAAATCCCGGTAAATACTGGAAAGTTTAAATTATTTAGATATCGGGTTGCCCACCTAAGGCTTAGGTTACTTGTAAATTTTTGAAACAGATACCATAACGATCTACTCTCACTTTTGTTACGTGCGGCAGCTAAGAAAATTAATTTTGGGGTAGTTAAAGAAATGCTTTTGAAAGAAACATTTGATATTGTTCCTATGCTGGGCTGTTTGATCCCCCTCCATCTATAACATCGACCTTCAGCTCACAAATCTCAAAGTCCGGGCCGTAGTGGACACTGCAGCAGAGGTGACCATATTATCGGACGTCATCTATCGAAGGCTGTGCCCACCCCCCCCCCCCTCCCAGTCGTGAAGGAGGTAGTTCTTAAAGCAGCGGGCCGGGAGATGAACGGGATGGTAGTGGGACCGGTGGACATGACCTTAAGGTCACTGTGCCCGAGCAAGTTTGTGTACGTAGACCCATTGGAGGATGAGATGCTGTTCGGAGTGGACCTCCTCAGGAAGTACAACGCCCACATAGACATCCCCGGATCCATGCTAATTTGTCCCGGTGAAGCTATCCCTATGACCCTGGGTGAGGGAGTCATTGGAACGCTGGTCTACACCTCCCAAGCTGTTACCATTCCTCCATGGTCGGTGAAGCGGGTGACGTGCACCCTCGATCCTGGCGCTGGCACGGGGCCGGTTTTGGTTGAACCAAGCCGGGACCTCACCGCACTCGTCCCAAGGACGCTGCACCAAGCAGTCAGCCGGATATGCCTCTACGTGACCAACCACACGGACACGAACATTCGCTGGACGAGGCACCAAGTCTTCAGACGGGCGTGCGACGTGACGGTGACTTTGCCCCAAGAGGACGGCCAAGATGCGGCAGTACGGCAAGTGAACTTGGCAGACGGTCAAATCCCCTCGCACCGCCAGGAATTGTGGGCCCGCTCATCCACGCACTTGGCTCCAGCGGAGCAAAGGATACTACAGGCCTTGCTAATCGAATTTGAATGCGTCTTTGTCAAAGACCAGTTCGACCTCGGCAACTTCACTTCCGTCGCCCATTCCATCAATACCGGTAGCGCCACCCCCATTAAACAGAAGATGCGGCGGACCCCGCTGAATTTTGTGCATGAAGAACGAGCACACCTCAATAAGATGCTGTCCGCGGGCGTCATCCAACCCTCAATGTCGGAATGGGCCTCCCCACCCGTACAGGTCAGGAAGCACGATGGTAGCGTCAGGTGGTGCATCGACTACCGGAAACTCAACAACGTCACCAAGAAAGACGTCTACCCCCTTCCTGGCATCGAGGAGTGTTTGGACACCCTCAGCGGAAACTCCTGGTTTTCTAAACTGGACGCAAACTCTGCGTATTGGCAGGTGCACCTGAGTGAGGAGGACCGGGAGAAGACCACATTTATCACCAAATACGGGTTATATGAATTCGTGCGGATGGGGTTTGGATTCTGTAATGCCCCCGCCACGTTTTCGTGAGTAATGAACCTCATACTCCGGGGATTGACGTGGGACATAGCATTAGCTTTTTTGGACGATGTAGTGGTGCTCAGGAAAACATTCAGTGACCACGTCAGCAACCTTCGGCAGGTATTAGAGAGGTTTAGAGATTTCAAGCTCAAACTGAAGCCCAAGAAGTGCGCCTTCTTCCAACGCAAAGTGGAGTTCCTGGGACGGGAGGAAGATGGCACGGGTCTGCGTCTGAGGGAAGAGCACATCGAGGCAGTCAAGAATTGGCCACCTCCAAAGTCGACGAGAGAGGACGAACAGTTCTTAGGCCTCGTGAACTATCATCGGGTCTTCTTGAAGGACTTGGCCCGCATTGCGGGGCCACTGTACGGCCTCACGGGAAAAAATGCTTTCCAGTGGAGGGAGGAACATCGGGAAGCGTTCGAGGGGGTCAAGGAATTGATGACTACAGCCCCTGTCCTCGCTCTCCTGAACCCCGACAAACCGTTTGTTCTGGATACTGACGCTTCAGATACCGTCATTGGAGGGCCAAGAACACCCAGTAGCCAATGGGAGCATCGCGCTGACCCCTGAACAGCGACGCTACTGTGTTACCCGGCGTGAACTCCTGGCCGTGGTTAGGTTTACCCGTCAATACCGGCATTACCTGCTAGGCAAGCCTTTCACCGTTCGCACGGACCATGGGAGTCTCACCTGGCTGTTGAACTTCAGGGAGCCCCAGGGGCAGCTCGCTCGATGGCTTGAAGAGCTGAGCCAATATGACATGGTGGTGGAGCACCGCCCTGGTAGCAAGCACCAGAACGCGGACGCCCTGACACGGGTCCCTCATGACTTCGTGTGTGAAGAATATCGGCTGGGCATGGACCCTGGGAACTTGCCATGTGACGGGTGCGCCTATTGCCGGAGGGCCCACAGCCGATGGGCCCCGTTTGTTGACTCGGTGGATGAGGTGATCCAATTGGCACAGGCAAGTAACGTATGAAAGGTCACTCTCACTCCTGGATCTGGTGCGGACCTTCTAGTGACTCATTTGGAGGTCGGTTTCAGAAACGGATCACCCTCCTTCGCAATCAATGGTGTGACTACTTCGGGCGAGGACCCCCCCTTCCGATGCCGAAAACACAGCAGCAGGAGCCGTGGGCTCATCAGACGGAGGACTCTCAGGGGGCAATGCCCATCCAGGCAGTAACTTCCCTTCAACCGAGCTCATCCGAAAAGAGCAGGAATCGGATATTTAACTGGCTCCGTTAAGAAAATGGTTAATGGATCATGAAGAACCGGACGAGGGCACCATTTTGCTCTGGGACCCCGCGGGGAAGCACCTTTGGATAAACCGGGAGCTATTCACCATGATAGATGGCGTTGTCTGGAGGAAAGAGGAGGACGGGCTTCGCCTCGTAGTGCCAACGACACTGCGGGCCGAGGTGATTCGACTGAACCATGATCTGCCTGCGGCCGCACACGCGGGAAGTGTTCGGACTACCAGTAAGCTGAAGTCCATATACTTTTGGTATGGACTGTCGAGTGACGTTGAGCAACACGTAAAGGAATGTATCGCCTGCAATAGGAACAAGAAGACGACAAGGTACGGGCGCCATCCCATGCGGAACTACCACGCCAGCTCACCGATGGAGCGGGTGCACCTGGGCCCCATTGCATAAAGCGCTTACCGCAGGCAAAACAGCGGTAAGTGCCCCAAACTACGGTATCTGCCCAAAATTACGGTAAGGTTACCGCAGGCAGTTTACAATCCGTTGCATAAAGCCACCAGCGGTAAAATCCAACGGTATCTCACCTCAAATCTACGGTAACTCAACCGCAGCCCCAGACCCTTGCGGTAACTCTAAAAATACAGCGGTAACTCAAAAAGGTACCAATAAAATGCATTTTTAACCCATGTTTTCTAAGTCTGATCAATCTAAAAGGTTTGCAAGACATGTTTGAGGATACCAAATTCAATTTTTTTGCTATAGCTGGGTCTACATCAATTTCTATCATCACTTTTTCATTAGTTGAAATTTGATAATCCTTTTTGCACAAAAATCGGTCAAATTCAAGAAATTGTATCAACAATGTCAAGAAAAATTATTAATATTGTTCCATTTGTTGTTCCCTTCCATGATATTCATTAAGAAATGATAAAAACTACTTTTTTTTGGTTTGAACCGAGTCTGGTACCCGAGTGGTATTTCACCCTGGACCTCCCCCAGAACTGTCGGGGCACAAACATGTTAACAGAGGGGTCAATCTCGGGGGCTTTTCGTAGCAAACATTGCCCAAGAAATATGAAATTTTCTCCATGGCCATCATTTCACTGACTAAATCAAGGCTAAATGATCAAAATAATAAAGATAAGCTACGGGTAATTTTGTTTCATAAGGCCAGCAAAGCTGTATTTTCAGCTATTTTCCCAGCAACAAATGGGAAGATATTGGCGGTTTCACCAGTTTTTTCACAAAATCTCCCCCACAGTTGTGGCCGAGATTTGTGTGCAGTTCTGCTAAGACAATTTCCGCTGTCATCATCCGAAATTTGTAGTTTTTAATGGCACAAAAAATCATTAAGATCTAACATCATGATAATTTCTGGGGGCACAATTACATGCTTTTCCAGATATATGATGGCCAATGGACAAAATTTAATATTTATCGACAAAATGTGGGTATTTACCTGAAACTTGCAGCTTTATTGCACTGAGTTTAGCCAGTAGCAAAGATACAATAACCTCGTTCACGAATATTCAAATAATTAATTTCTATGACAAGATACCATAAGTTTTATGCAACGGATTGTAAGAATTATGGTAAGATGTCATAGAAGTGAGATACAATTATTGTAACTCCTATGACATCTTCTATTGTAAGTCAGAGCTTTATGCAACGGGGCCCTGGACTTCTTGGGTCGACCCCTTTACCCCGGACTCCACGCGGAAACGAGTACATCCATATGATGGTGGACCAGTTCACCAAGTGGGTCGAGTTTGTCCCCCTACCCTCCCAGACGGCAGAAGTCACTTCTAACGCCGCCGTGAACGAGTTTTTCTGCCGATTTGGATGTCCTTTTCAGATATTCACTGACCAGGGTAGGAACTTCCAAAGCAAGTTGTTCACCAACCTGTGCGAGGTCCTCCAGATCCATAAGTCCCGGACGACCCCGTATTGCCCGTCGGCTAACGGCCAGGCAGAACGCATGAACCGGACACTCCTGGATGCCGTGAGATGTTTTATTGGGGACTCCCAGGACCATTGGGATGAGCACCTAGCCCAAATTGCAGGGGCCATCCGATCCACAGTGAACCGTAGTACGGGATTCACACCGAACCAGCTCATGTTAGGAAGGGAGGTGAATCAACCCGCCGACTTAATCTTCCCGCTTCCCCCAACCGTCCCTGACCAAGCCCCGGATGAGTACTCCACCAAGCTCAAAGTCAACATTTGTAAGGCCCATGAGGCAGCGAGGGCTAAACTTCGGTCGACGCAGAGACGGTTGAAGAGGGATTACGACGTACGTGCCTACGTCCGCCAGTTTAAGGAAGGGGACAAAGTGTATTTTCTAAACATGGCGACCCCAACAGGGAAATGCAAGAAATTGCAACCTCCTTGGAAGGGGCTGGCTGTAATCGTACGGAGGTACACCCCTTATGTCTATCGCTTGATCTTTCGGAATAAGGCCTTGACCATAAACCATTTACTGTGCGTTTATAGACTACAGAAAGGCATTTGATCTTGTTGACAGGAGTAGTCTTTGGTCAAAACTGATTTCATGCGGCATCAATGGGAAAATTATCAATGTTGTTTTTAATATGTATGAAAACGCAAAATCATGTATAAGGTTGGAGCATAACATCTCTGATTTATTTGCTTGTAATATCGGAGTACGCCAGGTTGAAAATCTATCACCTTTACTCTTTGCTGTTTTTCTGAATGATTTTGAATATCCTGTAAGCCGTTTCTATAAGGGCTTAAATCACTGCTCTTCTCTTATGCGCGAACACCTTAGTAATGATGATATTGAAGTATTTTTGAAATTATATGTCTTGTTATATGCTGATGATACAATTGTTATGGCTGAATCAGCTCCAGAGTTCCAGTCTGCTTTGTCTGCTGTTCATCAGTATTGTGAGCAGTGGAAACTTTCTGTTAATACTACTAAGACTAAAGTGGTTATTTTTTCAAGAGGTAAGGTACGCCCTGAAACCCCCATCCCAGTTAGCCGTCTCCCACCCGCCGCTGTCTGGGTTTGACAGCCATGTCCATCCAGACAGGTGCAGGTGGTATCGGACGGGCCCCGCCCGGCCGGCTTTTGCCCCGCGCACACAGATCAATTTAGTACGGGGGGGGGGGGGTCATGAATTTTTGTGACCCTAGTTTTTTTAGGCCTCCGGAACACCGGAACACCGTGTTGGGGCAAAAGCCGGATTCCGGCCATTGGAAAATTGCGGTGGGTATTCGCCCAAAACATGCAACCACATACTCCCAATATGACCAGGGGCAATTGGGGCAACTGTTGGACAGCCCCCATGTCATCGGGGTGAGCGAGCTCGGGCTCGATTTTTCTGTAGATCCAACGCACTGGCCTGAGCAGGAGCGGCTCCTTGTGAACATCCTGAAGTTGGGGGTAAGGGGGAGGGTGCTGGTGCTCCACCTTAGGGGAAGGGGAGGGGGGGATGATGGCATTGTCCATCGCCTTGTTAGGAGAATTTTCCGGAAGCACGGGGTACCCCCTGATCAACATCTTCATTTGCACTGCTTCCAGGGTGGGGTGGGACTGGTGAGGGACTGGGCCAGTGTATACCCACACTGTTATTTTTGTTTCACCGGCCTGGCTCAGTCCTTCTCGGCCTCTCAAATCAAAGGGCTTCGGGCAGTCCCGGCAGACAGGGTCTTGCTCGAAACGGACTCCCCTCATCTCTGCCCTCTTCTTGGGGCACGAACAAACTCACCCGCACCATTGGGGGAGGTGGGGGAGGTTGTGGCCCGTCTGCGGGGGTTGCATTTGGCCGATCTCATGGAGCATTCCGTAGGTAACGGACACCGTTTATACGGTCTATGGTAGTTTTGGTTTAGGTGAGGGGCGGCTACATTATTTTTTATATTATTGAACTCTGCAGTCCTAACCTTCCCACTATTGGGGGTAAATTAGATGGGTGGTGCTTTGGCGTGTCCGCGTAAACGAGGGGTCCTAGGCTCTCCTGTTGAGAGCGCAGAGCATGACCCGAGAGGTGTTTTTTAGGTGATTCGCGCTCTGAACGGGAAAGTTGAAGGGTTCGCCCAATGTACCTGGCAGGACGGGACCAGAATTTACACTCCCCAGCGGACAGTACACCCCGCTCAAACCCTCCGTACCCCCCTTCAGCTCGGGGATCGGGAGGGCTGTAGGGATTTTTAATTCGATTACCGAATAGTTTTTTTTTTAAACTCCACTCCATCATATTTTGGATGAACGAGGCAGAATGTGCCGTTTTTTTTGTTGTGGCATAATAGCCAAGCGGAAGTCCACCAGACTAGCTGGACACCCGCCCCTCACGTGTAAGAACCTTGATGTAAATACCTTTGTATAGTATCTGTGTCACAAACTGAGAGAAAATATATATACACGCACCGTATAATGTTTGAAATACAGGTACAGAGATCCTTGTCCTTCTTGACAGTATACTATAACCCGTAGTTGTATGTAATAAGGTAGTAATAGTAACAATATGACCTGCCCCAAAGATAGGGGACAACTAGGTCTTTGGTTTTGTTTTTTATAACCAGTTAAGGGATACTCCGTACCGTGAGTAGGGAGGGGAGGAGTGTGGTGAAAGATACCAATGTTTCACCAATTTAACCCTTATTTCCTGTTTCCCTGCTTATTCTCACTTCGTGCGCCATAGAGGTCGCGGCCCATAAACATGCTTTATGGCCGCGTTGGCTTGCCATAGACATCCGGGACCTTGGGCACGCACGGCGCTATGAATACAGATGCTCGCCTAGCAGACGGGGCAGTTCAGTTCCACTCTTTCTTACCAATGAGCAGTTATCCATCGAGCAGTCTACGAAACGAAGCCACGACACAGCAGTCAACTGGATTATCGTACGTGCCTAGCTGCCGACTGCCTAGCTGCCTAGGACTAAGGAAAACTTGGACGGACTGATGTCTCTACCTAAGGTGAGCGGTCTGCTTTAGCTGTGACGGCCACTACAATGAAGTAAAACACCCTTTTCCATACTGTTTTCACCATAGTCACAGGGGTGAGGTAACATGAAGTAAAACACCCTTTTCCATACTGTTTTCACCATAGTCACAGGGGTGGGGTAGCATGAAGTAAAACACCCTTTTCCATACTGTTTTCACCATAGTCACAGGGGTGGGGTAGCATGAAGTAAAACACCCTTTTCCATACTGTTTTCACCATAGTCACAGGGGTGGGGTAGCATGAAGTAAAACACCCTTTTCCATACTGTTTTCACCATAGTCACAGGGGTGGGGTAGCATGAAGTAAAACACCCTTTTCCATACTGTTTTCACCATAGTCACAGGGGTGGGGTAGCATGAAGTAAAACACCCTTTTCCATACTGTTTTCACCATAGTCACAGGGGTGGGGTAGCATGAAGTAAAACCCTTTTCCATACTGTTTTCACCATAGTCACAGGGGTGGGGTAGCATGAAGTAAAACACCCTTTTCCATACTGTTTTCACCATACTCACAGGGGTGGGGTAGCATGAAGTAAAACCCTTTTTCATACTGTTTTCACCATAGTCACAGGGGTGGGGTAGCATGAAGTAAAACACCCTTTTCCATACTGTTTTCACCATACTCACAGGGGTGGGGTAGCATGAAGTAAAACCCTTTTTCATACTGTTTTCACCATAGTCACAGGGGTGGGGTAGCATGAAGTAAAACACCCTTTTCCATACTGTTTTCACCATACTCACAGGGGTGGGGTAGCATGAAGTAAAACACTTTTCCATACTGTTTTCACCATAGTCACAGGGGTGGGGTAGCATGAAGTAAAACACCCTTTTCCATACTGTTTTCACTATAGTCACAGGGGTGGGGTAGCATGAAGTAAAGCTCTTTTCCATACTGTTTTCATCGTACTCAAAGGGGTGGGGTAGCATGAAGTCCAATTTAGTTCAATAATTAACAGGACTAAAAACTACCACTTCAATTATCTTCACAGGCAGTAATTAAAGGAGAACTCTGATATTAATATGCAGAAACGACCTCATTGCCCTCCTACATATATACTGTTTTAAAAAAAGGGCTATTGTATGAAGCAATGGTAAAGGGCCTCTGGGATTCAAATTGTTTACTGTCTATGTGGCATCTTTCTGGCATGTATAAAGCATATTTTAGAAAACATTTAAATAATAGTAGAATCCTCTTTGCTACTTTCTACACTAATATAGAAGTACGTAAATCAATAAATGTGTATGCAAATTTTATAAAATTTAAATTTCGGTTAGTACTCCAAACGTATTTGTCTTGCATGCTCCTAATAAACACACCGATATCATATTCACAAAAGATATTTCAGTTTTACGATGCAGTCTCTAACTTCACTACATATTTTGATAAGTTAGCCCAAAGTAAAATGATCAAAAGGTCATTATAATCTGCTAAACATAGGAAGGTTCAGTTTGAACAAACAATAAGCATGTTCAGGTGACAAGTATAAAAAGTTTTACAAACAAAATTGAAGTCTGTTTCTCATACAATAAGCATGTTCAGGTGACAAGTATATAAAGTTCTACAAAATAATTTTCAAGTCTGTTTCTCTGTAAAAATCAATTCATAAAAACACATCATAAATTGACTTTCAAATATTCTTACATAGATCTGCAATAAAAATTTACATAAAATCAAAGGTACATAAGACTTAGAATAATAGTGACGTGATACATATAGATGTAGTATCCATTCAACCATAGCAGAGTTGTGTAATTTTACAGTGGAAACTTAGTATAACAATATCTGATACACTGAAATTGATATTCCAGAATTTCTTAAGAAGGTAATGATTTGATCCAAGGTCATCATAATTTACTTTTAACCCTGCTATTACAAGACTATTTCGAAAGGTAATTCTGATGGTCGTAAGTACTTCATTATAGAGAGTTTCCACTGTAATGGGTCATACATCAGGTGCATACCAAGAATTACACTTGAATGGGGAGGGGCCGGGTGGTGGGATGCCTTTCAAAAAAATTATGGCACGTAAAATGAAAAGAAAAAGGTTCTCACAGTTTTTGGCTTTTTATTGTTCTTTTCGTTTCCAATATTCTACCAGGGGGGCCTCTCCTCCCCCCCCCCCCTTCCCTACCTACGGCCCTTTTATGGGCTTGCATAGAAATATGTGTACAAAACTACACTGTACTTTTGAAATGATCATTGTCTACACCAATCACACTCACACTTTTCCCCCTTTTTACTTTTTCTTTTTCGATAGTTTATAGGAGTCCTCCGCTTGCATCCACTCACCCCCTCCCCTTCCCTCCCCTCCCTGGCTATGCATCTACATAGAAATATGGTATACATCACACTTTAATTCATCAGCTTGCTAACTTTACCATACTTGATTAACCGCTGCATAGCTGTCAATCTTCTGGTTCATCTTCATGTCTTTGTCAAGTCTAGTCTGCATGTTGTCCCTGTTAACACTCCTCTGTACGAATTTGCAAGGACCTGATGGATAAAAATGAGAAAACTAGTGTAAACTATCTACGTTTTAGAGTACTATTAGAATGTGTCCAGCATTTATCTTTCTCTTGCAGAGATCATTTCAAAAAGCGAGTCAAATTCATTGAAGTTTCTTGCCAGTGGTATAGTATTCATTTCACTGCTGATAATATTCAAAACACTTGATATTTGACAAGCATCTAGCAACTCATCAATTTGTTTTCTAACAAGAATATGGATATGATCTGTAAATACAGACAGGTACATGTACCTGCCTTCAATTTAACTGAATAAACTTCCTAAAGAATGACACGATATAAATAAGAACATGTTTTGACGTGAGCACACTTCATATTCGGCAACAGAAAGAACATCAAGTTAGGGTTTATAAAATAATATACATGGATTTATATAGCGCAATTACTATACTAAATATATTCAGCTGCGCTAATTATGTCTTAATGCCAAATTGTACATATAGAAGTTTTTTAAGAGAAAAGATACGTTTTTAAATTGGACTTGAGGTATTTAGGGATTGAGAGTTTCTGATGTGGATTGGCAAGCTGTTCCAAAGTTTTGGAGCTGCTATGGCAAAAGCACGGTCTCCCATTGTGAGTTTTGTTTTGTGGTTAGGAATGTGGAGTATTCGTGTATCTCTAGAGCTGCGCAGGCTGCGACTGTGTGACTGGGCTTTGAATCTGAGGAGTTCTGTGATATAGCTAGGGCCTTGACCATGTAAGGATTTGAATACCATCAACAAAATCTTGAATGAAATTCTTTGCCGGATTGGTAACCAATGGCGCTTTCTCAGAAGAGGTGTACAGGAAGTGAATTTGGGTTGACGGTAGATGGGTCTTGCACATGCATTTTGAACTTTTTGTAATCTTGCTATCAGACTGTCGGGCATTCCAAATAATAAGCCATTGCAATAATCAAGTTTGCTTGTGACAAGGGCATGAACAACGACTTTCATGCTTTCTTCGTCAAAGTATTTACGGATTCTTCTGAGATTGTACAGCAAGATTTGGAGCAATTTTTTACATATTGCACAATTGCTTCCAATTCCAAATCTTATGTATCCTAACTTCATGCAGTTTGTTTAGCTGAACATGAAGTGTTTCCACTTGTCTTCGAAGCAAGTTCTTACTGAAAAGGTGTAATTTCTTCTTTATACTTTTATTGAATGGAATAAACATCGAAGTAAGCCTCTCATAAATACACAAAGCAGAATTATGTAATAAAGATAGCATACCTTATTACACAAGCACTTTTTGAATTTCCAGTTAAAATCTTTTCTAAAAGCTTTTGGAAAATAGGTTTGTACTGTCAATTTGTTTGGTCCCCTGGAGATTCAAATGAGACAAGTTTTATAGATATAAGATGTGTGTGAAAAAGCGACGGCAAGATTTTCTGGCCATAGACATTCTTCCTAGTGAAGTCATTCTTCAAAGAAGTATAAAAAAATGTATACAATGTAGAATGTATCTGAGGGAAATACCTGCATATTGTCCCAAGCTTTATAGTGACCACCCGTTGCATTATCCTGGCTGAGAGCCGACTTCAAGATGCAAAGCTACAAATCACCATGGCCGAATCCCCAGTCTGCAAATCCTCATCGGAAAATCCTGGTTTGAAATAGAAGAAAAATCATTTTAGATGTTATCAATAATATCTGGAAAAACCTAAATTTTCGAATACAAAATTTGCACCTTAAAAATTTGAAAACTTTTTTATGTATATCGGACTTTTGAAGATGGCAATAAAATCCATCCATCTTAACTTCAATCAATCAAGATTTCCAAGACATCATTAATTTGGCTACAACTAAATGACATACTTCGAAATAACCTGTACACAATTTTCCCAATTTCTTCAATAATTCCGATGAATAGTGTCTATTTGTGATAAAGTGTTTGTTGGAAAATGGTTTTACCAAAAGATAAATTTATTTCTACTCTCTAAAACCTAAGCCCTTTTAGTTTATCATCCAAAACAAACCAATATTATCTGTTAGTAAAACCATTTTCCCCACAACACTACGCCCCTTATCATATGAGCCGAGTACAGGACACGATTTATTGGTTCTATTG